>JACBWV010000730.1:17989908-18175740 GCA_013435795.1 Chlamydomonas sp. ICE-L
CCGCGCTGCTCGCGCGCTCGCTCGCGCCTCAGCTCGCGCGCTGCTGGCGCGCTCGCTCCGAGCTCGTGGCGCCCCTCGCTTCGCGCTCTGCTGCGCGCTGCTCTCGCGCGATGCCGCGCTCGCTCGCGCTCTCGCGACTCGTCGCGCTCGGCCCTCGCCTGAGCGCTCAGGGCGCTCGCTGCGCGCCGCGCGCTCGCTGTCGTGCCTCCGGCCTTCGATCGCCTCTTCGGCGCGCGCGCTCGCGCGCGCGCGCTCGCGCGCGCGCGCCCCCCGCGCGACTCGCTCGCTAGCGCGCCAGCTCGCTCGCTCCTCGCTCTCTCGCTCGCTCGCTCGCTCGCTCGTATCTCCTCGCTCGCTCGCTCTCGCTCGCTCGCTCGCTCGCTCAGCGCGCTCGCGAGCCTCGCCGCGCGCTCGCTCGCGCGCTCGACTCGCGCGTCGCTCCGCGCGTCGCTCGCGCGCCCTCGCGCGCTCGATCGCGCTCGCGCGCTCGCTCGCCTCGACTCCCCTCTCGCGCGCGCGCCGCCGCTGCTCGCTCTGCGCGCGCGGCTGGGCTGGAGCGGGGCGCGGGCAGAGCGGGCGGGCGGGCGGGCGCGCGCGCGCGGGCGTGCTGCGGGCGCGCGCGGCGGTGCGGCGAGGCGCGCTGGCGGGCGGCGCTCGCGGCGGGCTGCAGGGCGCGCGGTGCGTCTTCGGGTTCGGTCGGTCGTTCGGGCGCGCGTTCGTCGTTTCGTCTTTCAGTTCGCGTCGTTGTTTTCGTTCGTTCGTTCTTCGTTTCGTTCGTTCGTTATTTGGTCCGAGCGAGCGCTCTAGAGAGAGCGCGAGCGAGCGCGCGATTCTATCGCGTTCGATCGAGCGCCAGTCTAGAAAGCGCGCTAGCGAGCCGCGAGCGAGCGCGAGAGAGATCGCGCGAGCGAGCGAGCTAGCAGAGCTAGAGCTAGGCTTGCGATAGGAATCGAGGAGTATCTATCTATCTATCTCTCTATCTATCTATCTATCTATCTATCTATCTATCTCTCTATCTATCTCTCTATCTATCTCTCTATCTATCTCTCTATCTATCTCTCTATCTATCTCTCTATCTATCTCTCTATCTATCTCTCTATCTATCTCTCTATCTATCTCTCTATCTATCTCTCTATCTAGCTTCACAAGTGCCTGCATCCATGTACAAGGGGAGAGCCCCCAGAGCTCCTTTGGCTACTGCCTTTTGGATGAGTTGGACCGCCTTATTATGTCTGTTGATATACATTCCTTTGAAGACAGGGTGGCTGCACCCAGCAAGAATATGGCCAGCTCCGTCCTGTGCTTTGCGACAAAGAGGGCAGTTATCATCAGAGGGGGGGCTAGTGCTGGTACCATAGGGGCGTTTGTATCTGTATGCCAGTTTCCTAGTCCATAAGCGTCCCCACCTAGCCTTGTGGATTTGTAATTTTTGCCACCATTTGATGTCGGTGGATTGCCAGAAACGATTACTAGCCTGGGGGAGGAGGAAGGGGTTGGCTTGCTCCCACATGGAGGAGTATATGCCCGTGGTGTTGGCATGCCCGGTGTGCAGGGGGGTGGGGAGGTTAGCCTTGATACCCTTGGTGAGATTGTTGGCCGGACGCCGGGGGGGCTGGTCCCCATTAATAGATTTGGGGGGCTGGACAGACGGCCAATGCATGTTGAGGTGCGCATGTTCCCCTGTTTTAACTGGCCCAATTACATTGTATCCTGTCGTCGCTTCTTTCGCGAGCGTGTCTGCCTCGTCATTCCCTACGATTCCTGAGTGAGATCGGACCTTAAGCAGGCGTGTGGTAGCAGCAGCGTTGTGTCTGTTGATAATGTGGATGGCGATGTCTTGCAGGAGGTCGCGGTGTTTGTTTTCCCGGGTCCTGCTGGGTCGGTAAATGTGCAGATTAATGAGCTGCAAGGAGCATAAGCTGTCGGAGTAGATGGTGAGTTCTTCATCTATTTCGGAGTGTATGAGTGCTTGTTGGATTGCCACGAGTTCCGCGCGATTGATGTCGGCAGTGAGGCCCTGTCCGCCAGGGTCTATGCGGAGGCAACGTGCAGCGGCCCTGGGGGAGTATACGCCTGCCCCTAGGCGTAGGACGCCTTCTTTGTCTATGATGGCACTTCCATCTGTGTATAGAGCGAGGCCTGGTGCTTGTAGGATAGCATGTGTGCACGGGAGCACGGGGGGTGTTATGGGTGTGGGGTCTATCTGCATGGGGGTGGGTTGTTGTGCCCAGGTCTTAAGGAGGGAGCTAAGTGCCTTGGGTAGGTGGGTGGTAGGGAGGCCCAGTTGGGAGGGGGGGGGACCTGGTCGTGGGATGGAAGTGGCCCCCATGTCCCTCATGGTTTGGGCCCATGTGGTGGGTGGATTGTGGAGGTACTTGGCATGGCCAGCTGGGTTTGAGATGACAATGAGTTTGTAGGTTCCTCTGTGTCTCTTGGCAGGGGTGAGTTTGCCCCCCGTCCAGATTAGGGAGGGGGTGAGGGGTTTGGCCTTGGGAGGCAGAGTGGCTAGTTCCATAGCCCATGGGTGATTTAGGAGGGCGTTATGGGCATATGTGGGTTTGTGTGGGACCAAGAGGATGGTGCACGCGGGAATATCTAGGGTGTGAGCATGTATGGCACTGCCTAGTGCCCATCGAACAGCCTTGTGGGCCTCTTCAGGGTTCTGGCTGGTGAGATGTGTGTTTCCCCCGTACCAAGGTTGGGAGTAGCAGTGGGGTCCTAAGCCAAACAGTTGGCCAATGGGGTTGGGGGTGTTGCCCAAGGGGAGATTAGGAGGGGTGATGTGTCAAGGTCCGTTGTCATCCCCAGGGTGGACATAGCTTTGTGTATGGCAGGGGAGATGGTAGTGTCTTTGGAGATGGTAGTGTCTTTGTGCTGTGATAGGAGGGTGGCTACGTCTCCAGCGAAGGTTCCTGTGCTGTGGAGGGTCCAGAGGTGGGGAGAGTGTGCCTTGGTGGTATGGTATCTGTGGTGGAGGAGGTGGAGTTGGGAGAGGGGTATATGACCGACACATTGGCCTGTTGGTGAGTAGACGTAGGTGGTGTCTCCGTTGTTGAGTTGGGGGGGGAGGTGGTGGTACCTGTCATTCAGTGTACCAGCCTGTATGTGGTATTTGCCGGGGGGGTGGATATCCCAGTCTGGGTGGTGGTCTGACGTGCTAATGATGAGGTTTTGCCTGAGTTCGCTGTACCATTTGGCATCAAACTCTCCTCCCTCCGCCCACTGTCCTTGTTGTTGGAGGTTAGTGAGGTGGAGGTCTTGTCTGGGTGGAATGGAGGGGGTGGCGGCTTTGGGGGTAGATTCAGTGTTGTAGGCATGGAGGAGTTCCTGGAATCTGGTGGGACCAACCAGCAGGGTGATTTGTTCCTCTGTGAGATGGACGGGGGACCAAGTGACCACAATGGAGGTGGCAGAGGATTAGGTGTGGGAATGCACGGGGAGGCCAGCAGATATGTAACAAGGGAGATGGTGGCAGAGAATGGTACATGGGGCTTTCTGGACCCTCCAATATCTGTGATGGGGGGTTTCTCGGGGTTCGTTAGCCTTCCTCTTTTGGGCTCTGAAGCCCAGGAGGTGGGTCAGGCTGTGTTGGTTGCCATATAGGAGGTGGAGGAGCTTGGCTGGGGTTGGGGGAGCAAGAAGGTCTGGGGTAGAGACAGCATGCACCAGGTCGTCGGGGGGGGTGTTCTTACGGATGGTGTGGTGTTTGGAGTAGGAGGCGTCAGTACATTTGTGGGTGTCATTTCTGATGAATTGCTTTCTGGCAGTCCAAGCAATCTTGGGGTCAGTGCTCCAGGCTTGAGCATACTTGGTGGGGTGAAGATAGGACTCTCTGGCCCACCACATATGTGCATTGGAGGCAGGGATCTCCTCGATATTATGCGTGGGGGGCTGTGTTGTGGTTGGGGTACGGATGCCGGCATTGGGGGTCAAGGGTCGGGGCGGTACGGGGGCGGTGTCCCAGTTGTTAAGGTGGTGGCTGATAGTATATGTGGAGAAATTGGTAATGTGCCGTTGGGGGATGCGTAGGTGGATGGGGAGGGTCCTCGATGCCAAGGGCAGGGGGCTGTGGCAGGAGTAGGGTTGAGGTGGGCTTCCAGGTGGGGGTGGAGAGCACAGGTGTAGGCTGAGTCTGTTGAGGGCAACTTTATGCCTAGTGGAGACTCTTGTGCCGTAGGTGTGCGAGAGGGTATTGGATGGGATGATTGTGGTCCCATCAGGGCTCACAATGTCAGCTAGGGAAGTAATGCCCAAGGGGATGAGGGTTTTGAGAAGATTGGGGGGAATGGTGTGTTCGGGTATGTTCGGGAGGGAGTCTTGAAGGGGGTTGAGTAGGGTTTCGTCCTCCATATGGATTTGGATGGAGGCTCTTTTGAGGATGTGCATTTGCTTGGCCAGGGTAAAGTATTGAAGTTTGTGGCTGGGCAAGGTAAGAGGATCCATACCCTGGAGCATAGCAGCTTCTTTGTGGAGGAGGGCTTTAGTTAGCCTGCCTAGTTTCCCGGTGTCGTTGAGGGACCTAGTGAGGTGGGCTGCTGTAATTTGAGCATAGTCCACCATTAGGGAGGGGATGCCCAATCCTGCCTGTCCCAAGGGGAGGCAGGCACTAGCAGTTGGGAATGAGGGGTGTAGGTCACAGCATTTTTTAGCCAGGGTCCATATGGCCTTGTCTAAGATGCCTATATCTGAATAGCTGTAGGGTGCTACAGTCATAGGGTAGGTGATGGCAGGTTTAATACACGTGGTGATGAGTCTGAGACATTGGAGAGGGGTGGCGCCTTTCGGTTTAGCAGTGGTGAGGATTTGGTGTCCTTAACTATGTATGAGGGCCAGGGCTTGTTTCATGAGGGGTCTCCAGTTTAGGGTGAGGCTAACCGGCACCCCTAGATACTTGTATGGTTCATTGGGGGGAATGTATGTAGCCCATGTGTCGTTAATGAGGATGGTGTTGTGGAGAAGTTTGGTTAGGACCTTGTGGTTTGTGGGATCCTTGGGGTGGGAGCCATGCAATATGCCAGTGATCATGCATTTACCCCCGTTAAGAGGAATCCCAGACCAAGTACTGAATTGTTGCACTTTAAGGCATTGTACCTTGAGGTCGTCTGCTGTGTTAGTGACCACACTGGTGTCATCAGCATATCCTAGACTACCTGTTTTATCTTGGTCAGTATTGGATGTTGAGGTTATGCCTTGCTTGTATCCTCTGCCCCCGGCTTGTAGCCATCTGAGGAGAGGTTCGATGAAGATGATGAAGAGTAGAGGGGAGAGGGTGTACTGGACCAAGACTACACAAAAACCAGGTTCACTGTACCAGCCAGGTTTTGCAGCACATACATAGCATACGCATCCCAATGCACAATATAATGTGTATGTGTACTGAAATCAAGTTCAAGCACAATGTAATACCGGTAGTTGTGTAGCTTCGTAGCTGAAGCTATGTAACCAAGTTCAAGGTCAAGTAGCTACGTAGCACCTGATACCATATGAAGCTGTGTGATGTTTGTTTTGCTGCCAAAGACGGTGCGCAGCCAAATTGCTGGACGAGGCTATGTAACCTAGTTCAAGTTCAAGTAGCACCTGATATTGAAATTGAAATTGTTACATCCGTGTAATACCGTTACTCACAGGACGTGAAGTTAAGGACACCATAGCGTAAGCCGGAGCTAGCCATAGTCACCGTAGCTCCTGATACCATAGCAAGCTGTGTGCTTAGTATTGAGAGTCTCTCTTGTAATAAGACCGTAATCAACCCAGTGATCAGTTCTGCTATGCCCTGCTTCCGGCTCCATCCGACTTCAACATCAACAGGTCTGCACCAGTTTTTGTTTTAAGTTGTGAAAGGACTTTCACCCCAGGAGGTGGGTCTCCCGTGGTAGGAGATACCATCCAGGGTACTTCAGGAGGACCCCCCAGCTCTGCTGCCTGGGACGCAACCAATTGTATAGCCTGCATCCTGCGACGCAACGGACCCTTTCTTCTGGTCAACGGACCCCTCCCCGCGTTGCGTCTTGAGACGCAACGGACCATTCGACGTTGCGTCTGCGAGGGAGGACGCAGCGTCCTGAACTCATGAACAAACCTGATACCAACCCTCGACCAAAAGACCATTCGCCACTTCCCCTGTTGACCACGGCAGACAAGCTCGGGGTGTTTAGGACGCTCCGTCCACCGTCGCAGATGCAACGTCGAAGGGTCCGTTGTGTTGCAGGACGCAATTTGGTCTGTTGACCAGAAGGGTATAGGAAGGGACTTTTGAGTCGCAGGACGCAGGCCATACAATTGGTTGTGTCTCGGGCATGGGATGGGTATCCTCCTTAAGTACCCTGGCCTCCACGATATTGCTCACAATCTGGCTCAACCAATAAACTCACATATTGGTAGGGCTGTCAAGCTTTATAGCGTCCGGTATTTATTTTACCGTGTACCGTACTATATACCGTACGGTAAAACATGCTAACCGTACGGTATTTTTGGGATCCATTGTACGGTAAAGACGATATATAATGTTTACCGTACGATATATCGTAATTGGTCCAAATCGGCTTTGGCTTGGGCTTGCGACTCGGCAGGTCGGCGGTTCGATTCTCGTCGGAAGCACCTGAGTCTGGGTCAGGGAATTTATACCGTACGATAATAGACCACGATATTACCGTGTTTTTCTATCTCCCTCAGTATTGGTTCATTTGACTTGATTTAAAGTGTATGGACGTGTAAACGGTATTTCCTGTTATATCCCCTTGGTCTTATACTGATTTTCCCAAAAAAGGGTATAAAAATACCGTACGGTATCGATACCGTACGGTATATCACGATATATAGTACGGTAATTGAAAATACCGTACGGTATTGACAGCCCTACATATTGGTCACATCTAGGGGTTCAGGTTTAATCCTGTACCTGAATATCCGTAGGGCTAGCTGTTTCGAACCTATCTAGAGTTTAGGTTTTAACCTAGAATTAGGGGAAGGTACCTTTGTGGTAGCGACATTATCAGCATGAATAGCGGTGCTCTCACTTGTTTTATGTCTTGGTGACTCCTTGTGTACTCCCTTAGAACTATCGGTCCTGACAGTACTGTGACAGCTTCCCGTAGTGACAGCTTCCTGTGGACTGCGTCACCGGTTCCCCTGCCACGGACTGTATAGCCTGTACCCTTATTAGGGTACAGGCTGCCGCTCCTTCCTCCACTGGTGCCCCTTAATGGGTCTCCTGTGCTTGTAACGTTATTCTCGTCTCCGTGTATAGATTGGCGCGTCTGTTCCGCTGCTTTCATCTCTGTCCACTCCACGGAGTGTATTAAAGCTGATAGGTTATCGGGCTCCTCATTTACTACCACTGCTTTTCAAATGCTACTTCCGCGAGGGCGTCCTGCCGGCTTTGTGAAACTCAAATATCGGATTGGTGTTTCCTGGTCGCGCGGGATCCGCAGCGTCATTGTAAGCAATGGCTGCGACCTTATGCTTCCAACGGAGATCAAGGTTCCTTCTGATTGGCTAGACGATTGCGCGCCAGCGGCCTTTGCTGCCGGAGAGGAGGATCCTTCCGCCATCGTGGAAGTAACCCCCCCCCAGTCATTCCTCCATCTTCTCTTCCTTTTCCTCCCCTTCCGTCTGTCGCCTCCTCCCGTCTGTCGTAGATGACTGTGACGTGCAGACTCAAGTCGGCGACTAGCCTGGACATCGGTGGAGACACCCTGTCTTCGTCTGCTCGCGTCCTTGACGTCGCTATCATATCTCCGGTGTTTGAGGCTCTGCCTGCATACCGGAGGT
Source organism: Chlamydomonas sp. ICE-L (assembly GCA_013435795.1). Lineage (NCBI taxonomy): Eukaryota > Viridiplantae > Chlorophyta > Chlorophyceae > Chlamydomonadales > Chlamydomonadaceae > Chlamydomonas > Chlamydomonas sp. ICE-L. Next base: position 17,997,679 of record JACBWV010000730.1, read on the forward strand.
TGCCAAGCCGACCAAGCTCCATGTTGATGTCTACGTCGTCTGTGCCCCCTTTGCTTTGCCCAGCCGACGGTCGGCTACTGGCATGAGCTTGCGCTCTAGTGGCTCTGTGCTACCTTCTGGAGAATTTTTTCGATCGAGCTGGCGGATCGCCGGCACTGCCGTAGGGTTCGCCAGAGGAGAACGACCTACGCGTCTGGCCCTGGAGATTCTGGAGGTGGTAGGAAGCAGGGGGGTATGGTCAGCACCACTCGGGTGCTGCTCCCTCTACCCCCCAACCGGGTGAGTCGAGCGATAGAGGGGGGGACTTGGGATTGACTGATCATCGACGGCGGGATATTAGGACCTTTACATGCCTCGGCTCTGCTCTTCGCATCCTAGCGATAAATTTTCGAATTCTGCCCTTGCGTTTTGCGATTTTCTGCCATTGGTGCGATTTTCTGCACCAGGTGCGACTTGCTGCACTTTCATCCTCGTCTCCTTTTTCCCATACCTCAAATCTCGACGTCGCCCTAACGCTTCCCCACCTTCTGTGATCCCAGGTCTCGCAGCGCCGGACTTCGCCCATGCTAAAGGCCGAAGTGGACGCCGTCCTGGCCCTAGTCCAGCGGCCGTGGAGATTCTTTGGCATGATATCTTGGTGGATATTTTTTCTCTCTTAGGATCCTTGGGACCCCTGGGTGCGTTCCGTGGTTCGACAGAGGTCACTTCTTTGTCTTACCGTACCCCCTGGTCCTTCCCCTGGGTGCCCTCCTTAGGTGTATGCCTCAGCCAATGAGTTTGTGTTCAAGTGTTTGAGTTCTGATAGGGCTTAGGAATTTTGAGTTAAGTGGTATCGAGTAATGGTTGAAATCGGTTGGTGCTGTGCATGAATTATCGATGGTATACACTGCTCAGCAGAACGCAACTGTGGAGAGGTACAATGGGGTCTTGCATAACATAGCTAGGAGTATCCACTTGGAGTCTAAGCTAGCTAAGTCTTTCTGGCCCTATGCCTTCCTCAGTGCTTGTTACCTACGTAACCGGCTGCCTAATCAGGGTGACAAGACTCTATACGAGTTGTTCTTTGGGGTTCTACCTGATGTGTCGTTGTTACGAGTGTATAGTTGCCATTGCTCGTTTGAAGTAAATGGGATATTGCGTAACAAGCTAGTTAAAAAGGCATTATTTGGTAGACTGGTTGGGTATTCCCTGGTGAGTAAGGGTTATTATATTGGGGTTCGGATGTTGCGCCAGGTAGTAGAGAGTAGTGATGTACTCTCTATATCCAGTTCAGTTCTAGACTGTCTTCCTGGGCTCTCCCATTAGTATGGGTCCCCGTGCCAGCTTGCATCCCTCCGGTCATCAAACGGTGATATGTTAGTGTAGCCGGTAATTCCCTACGCCCTTTAGCAACCCCAATTGTTGTTGGCTGTACTGGCTGGGATGTATCCAGATTGCATTCCAGACCAGGGACTGATCTTGCTGTATTGTGTGTGAAGTTTTAGGGCGGATGGGAGTTGTTTTTCCGAATTTTAATTTAGCCGAATCTCAGGGGGTCGCCAGGCCCTCCTCTGTGCCATGTTTTATCGGTGAAGCTCTAGGATTAAGACAGCCTCAGATCATAGTGGAGCCTGATATAGGTCCACTGTCCACTAGTTGCCACCCCCTGTCCACCTGTTCGGATGGCTCGCGGGCGTTGTTGATCCCTTCGCCTCCTGCTGTCCCTGGTGGTTTACACCGGACAAGGCTTTGTAACGATGTGGCCGTCACGTGGAGTGAGTGATGATCTTGACACTGGTCTAGCTTGATACTGCGTATGGCTGGGATGTTACAGTCAACCCAGGATTCATTGTTTTAGGTGCTGCTGGTTCTCATACGTAGGTTAACATGGCCCTATGTGTGGGTGCCTATTCCTCAGCACCGCCTAGACTGTCTTATAGGGTAGTCTAGATTGGTGGAGCGTTACGACGCTTTGTTTGGGCAGCTTCCTTTCAGCTGTCTTTCTTGGTTTTGGTGGAAGGTGGTAATTAATTCAGACCACCGTTATAGCGTCTTGATGGTTTCTGACTCTTAGTTCCATAGGCAGAGGGTTCATTCGGTGGAGCTCATCATAGATTAGCTATTTCTTTTTACTCCACACTGTTTTTAGATCACCAGCCCCTCCAGTGATTAGAACTTTTTGTGGAGTGTAGTAGTTGTTTCCCTTCGGATTTTACTGTGAATTGGTGGGCTGGGTAATCTTGCAGTTGTACTTGCAGATGTACCGCCGCTCACCTCTTTCTTGTTTTCCGAGTGTATTTCAAGCGCCCTTTCAGTCCATCCTTTGCAGTAAATTCTTTGAAGTCCTTTTTATGCGTTTACTATTTTTTTTCAAGTGGACAATAGGTTTTATGTACTATGGTTGTACATCTAACCTTCTATTGTTCATTGACCTGTGTTTCCTTTGTTGGTTACGGGTTTCTTGAAAATTTTAACTTCGCATCCTTTGGATTTTTTCGGTTGCTGCAGGTTTGGTTTGCTTGTGGTTAGGCGCTTGGTTTGTCTTGAGTGCACAAGTTCTTTGCGGTGCGATACCCACCTCCTATAATGTTTTTAGTTAGTGCCGTAGCTGGGGATTTATGCTAATTAACTTTCATAAATCATCTTACTTCCATCTTGGGGTAAGAAACCAGTCCATCATGGTTTTTTCATCCCAACCTAGTCATGAATTCTATGCTAAGAATAGTAGGTAGTGGATTTTTCCATCGACTTTCTTTTTCCATAGTAGACTTTAGTGTCCCCTTGTCTGCGTCCTCTTGTCTGCGTCCTTTAGGCTTTGATTCTCTCGTGTGCTGCTCTCACACGATTTTTCAGTCTTCTCTTTAGGTTAAGTTCTCGGTTCTTTCAGTCACCGTTGTTCCCCTTCCTTTGGTTTAGGATTGATTTCTGTTTGGCCTCCCTGTGATTTTCTGGTTTGGTGCCTACTATTCTGGATGAATAGTATTTTTGCGCTTACCATGGATGGTTCCATTTCTATTTTGGTCTCAGCTTAGCTCGGTATGACCCAAGTTTTTTGCTGCTACATTTTCGGAGTACTACAGTGGTTTTTGGTTCATCCTTTCTCATCCTTTTATTTTAGACAAGGCTTTCTTCTGGTTTCCTGTTTTTCCGCCGTTCCTTAATATTTTTTGTTTGCTACAAGTTTATAGTTCTCTGTCCCCAGTGCCATAGGTGGAGTAGTAGCATTGTATGTCACCTGCGTCATAGGTGGAGTATCAGCATGAATAGCGGTGCTCTCACTTGTTTTATGTCTTGGTGACTCCTTGTGTACTCCCTTAGAACTATCGGTCCTGACAGTACTGTGACAGCTTCCCGTAGTGACAGCTTCCTGTGGACTGCGTCACCGGTTCCCCTGACACGGACTGTATAGCCTGTACCCTTATCAGGGTACAGGCTGCCGCTCCTTCCTCCACTGGTGCCCCTTAATGGGTCTCCTGTGCTTGTAACGTTATTCTCGTCTCCGTGTATAGATTGGCGCGTCTGTTCCGCTGCAACATCTCTGTCCACTCCACGGAGTGTATTAAAGCTGATAGACATGCCTGAATTAACATGATACTAAATGTATCCTCCGTCTTACGTTGTTATTCACCGGGTTTCACCGGCTCACCTAGAGTGACTTAGAGTGCACAGGTCTACCTCCCTGCTGCACTGTACTGCTGTGCCGCTGCCAGCTATGGCACGGACTCTGATGCCGGTACCATGAGGTACCGTGACATCTCAGTACTTCCTCCTAGCGCATTGATCGAATGCTTTATCTAACTGTAAAGATCTTATCCTTACTGACTTCCCCTCGTCTCTGTGCCTTGCACATAACTCCGGAAATTCACAGGTTACGGTCCCATTCGCTTTAGATTGCCCTTGCTTTAACGGTATCCCGAGCAAAGGACATTTTGATTGTTGTCGTGCGGAACGCTACATTTGAAAGGATCGAGTAAGGCTCTCCAACCCTGCGACAAGAACCTCCCCGCTGGGATACCTTTTCTTGTGCGCAACCATCATCCGCGTTCGGATTGATTATGCTCCATTGAGCCCCAAGCTGTCTTCCAGCAACCCCACTGACAACACATCTCCAAGACCACTGCGCACCCCCCCCCACCACACCCTTCCCACTCTCCCACGTGCCGTTGCGTAAGCAACCTCAGCCGCTCTCAACCACCTCCTGACCTATCACCTCTCCAGATCTCTCCACAGTTGGCCTCCACCTCCAACCCTTCCCCCTCCCAAACCCTCCTCACACTCTCACTCCAGTTGCTTGCAACCTCCGCCGTTCCCACCCCTCAAATACACGTACCCCAGATCTTGAGTTTTATACTCTACTCAGATCTACTACTCCCCACTCCCAAACTTTCCCCTCAAACTGCTCTTCCCTTGCGCCGACGCACCACCATGGACATGCCGCAATGCACCAAGTTTGAAGGTAAGGGAACACTTGACACCTTCGCAATCTGGTACAAAGACATGACCAGCCCTATGCTGGACAACACCTGGAGGCACTCGGTGCTTGATGGATACAGAGATACCATTCCGCTTTCAGAGCCGATAGATGGCATGCACTATCTTTCCTCCCCCGATCATAGGATCACTGCGGTCAGCAACTTTCTTGCTATGGACCACATTTGCAACCCAGTCCATTCATCGATTGCTGCTATCCTTCGAGACCGCACAAACAATGCGGCCTCTGCCTTGCATTACCTGAGAAACGAGTATGGATCAGGGTTCATGCTCGTCCCCCTTATCCAAACTCCCATTCCCACAACTCTCAAATCCCTGAACTTCTCCCGCCACTCCATCCATCGCAATGCAGCTCTTCCCGTCAGAAGAGCATCCAGGTCTCCATCTGACTCAAATGCGCTACCTCCACCGCCATTTGTGGATGCTCCGCCACCGCCACCCAAGATGCCGCAATGCCCCAACGATCCTCTTGTCCTCTGCCCTCTGGATGACGCCAAACTCCTGGCTCAGCTCCGCAGAAGCGCAGAGGAACAACTGGAGAAGGATCCAAACTTCTTCAAGGACATCAAGGAAGGGCGCTACAAAGCGCAACCTCAACCGCCTCCTGACCAATCCAGACCCATTCCGACAAACCAGCCGACTGCGACTGGCATCCCCTCATCGGCGGGCCAAGAATTCTGGATAGGCGATGATGATCCTGCTGAGATGCCTGACCAACCTGGAGACCAGGCATCCGCTGCACCTGAGGTGCCCCCTGTCCACCCGAATGCCCATCTGCCTGGGTGGTACCCAGAATGGAAAGACGACCTGATCAAGCAGCGGGACGCCATGATTGAGGGTAAGATATCCAGTCCTCTGCCCTATCCTGTTGACCAGCCTGTACTCCACACTTTCTCAGAGGTAGGAAATACCCCCACTCTGCAGAACACCCACAGTAGTGGAGACCAACGAGACCATGACCCCCCTTCTGCTGATGATCCTGTCCTCCATACTGTCTCAGAGATAGGGAACTCCCCCACTCTGCAGGTCACCCACAGTAGTGGAGACCAACAAGAAGATGCAACTACTTCTGACCCGGATACCCCTGAGCACCTCTCCGGCACAACATTTATGTGCTTCTATCCCTCTCAACCCATGGCAAATGACTGGGTACTCAGTTCTGATTCCATCCACCACCTTACCTACAACAAATATTCCCTCATCAGAATCACACCTCTCTCTCCTCCAGTACCAGTGTTCTTACCAGGGTATCCCCATCCTCGCATGTGCTCCTCCATAGGCACAGCTATTGTCCAAACAAGGAATGGCCTGGTCCTGACCCTCAGAGATGTTCATATATGCCCCATTGAATATGACCCCATGCCACTCATTATCCCACATATTGGCATCCCAATGCATCTCATGAGCATTCCAGCTATGATGAGACAAGACGATGATGAGACCCTTTCTTTGGATGATTGCCAGGCTACCCTATGCCTCCCCTTCCAAGAAGACGATGAGCCTGGGCCATCATCCCAGCTGTAACAGCTCAGGATGCACTCAGCAGCCTGGGGGGTTAATCTAGTGGAACAGTCTATGTGATGTATGTTTATGTGTAGTCGATATGCGTAAGCTAGCAGAACAGTAGGGTGTTACCTATGTAGGGGATGTAGAGTTGATCGGGAAGAACGTCTTCGTGAAGGAGTAGAAGGGTTCGTCCCGAGTAGCTCGTGTCTATGTACGCAACGGGTGCGTTGTGAGAGATGAGGCAGTACATGGGTATGGTACTGTATCATGTGCGTTCGTCACGTGGCTTACGGGTAAGGTGTACCCGTATGCCTTGCTGGAAGGTATCAGCTTGGATAACACTCCGGAGAGTGGACTTTGTGTGTGCAGCACGCCAATCTATAAATGCGGAGACGAGAATAATATTACAAAAGACTGGGGAACCATAAAGGGACACCAGCGGAGGAAAGGGGCGGTAGCCTGAAACCTGATCAGGGTACAGGCTAGACAGCGCGTGTCAGAAGAACCGATGACACAGTCAACAGGAAGTCGTCACAGTGTCATGAAGAATGACACAGTCTACGGGAAGCTGACATAGTACTGTCAGGACCGATAGTTCTAAGGGAGTACATAAGGAGTCACCAAGACATAAAACAAGCGAGAGCACCGCTATTCATGCTGATACTCCACCTATGACGCAGGTGACATACAATACTAGTACTCCACCTATGGCACTGGGGACATAGAACCATAACTTGGTAGCAAACAAAAATTATTAAGGAACGGCGGAAAAACAGGAAACCAGAAGAAAGCCTTGTCTAAAATAAAAGGATGAGAAAGGATGAACCAAAAAACCACTGTAGTACTCCGAAAATGTAGCAGCAAAAAACTTGGGTCATATCGAGCTGAGCTGAGACCAAAATGGAAATGTAACCATCCATGGTAAGCGCAAAAATACTATTCATCCAGAATAGTAGGCACCAAACCAGAAAATCACAGGGAGGCCAAACAGAAATCAATCCCAATACCAAAGGAAGGGGAACAACGGTGACTGAAAGAACCGAGAACTTAACCTAAAGAGAAGACTGAAAAAATCGTACATCAAAGTTGGGGAACAACGGTATAGAAAACCCGATCCGGGAATAGGAACCTAACGCCAATCAATGATAACCAAAGAGACGGATTGAAATATCGTGTGAGCGCAGCACACGAGAGAATCAAAGCCTAAAGGACGCAGACAAGAGGACACTAAAGACTACGATGGAAGAAAAAAAAGTCGATGGAAAAATCCACTACCTTAAAAACTATTCTTAGCATAGAATTCATGACTATGTTGGGATGAAAAAACCATGATGAACTGGTTTCTCACTCAAAGATGGAAGTAAGAAGATGTATGAAAGTTAATTATCATAAATCCCCAGCTACGGCACTAACGAAAAACAGTCTAAGAGGTGGGTATCGCACCGCAAAGAACTCGTGCACTCAAGACAAACCAAGCGCCTAACTAAAGCAAACCAAACCTGCAGCAACTGAAAAAATCCAAAGGATGCGAAGTTAAAATTTTCAAGAAACTTGTAACCAACAAAGGAAACACAGTTCAATGAACAATAGAAGGGTAGATGTACAACCATAGTACATAAAACCTATTGTCCACCTGAAAAATAGTAAACGCATAAAAAGGACTTCAAAGAATTTACTGCAAAGGATGGACTGAAAGGGCGCTTGAAATATACTCGGAAAACAAGAAAGAGGTGAGCGGCGGTACATCTGCAAGTACAACTGCAAGATTACCCAGCCCACCAATTCACAGTAAAATCCGAAGGGAAACAACTACTACACTCCACAAAAAGTTCCAATCACATGAGGGGCTGGTGATCTAAAAACAGTGTGGAGTAAAAAGAAATAGCTAATCTATGATGAGCTCCACCGAACGAACCATCTGCCTATGGAACTAAGAGTCAGAAACCATCAAGACGCTATAACGGTGGTCTGAATTAAGTACCACCTTCCACCAAAACCAAGAAAGACAGCTGAAAGGAAGCTGCCTAAACAAAGCGTCGTAACGCTCCACCAATCTAGACTACCCTATAAGTCAGTCTAGGAGGTGCTGAGGAATAGGCACTCACACATAGGGCCATGTTAACCTACGTATGAGAACCAGCAGCACCTAAAACAATGAATCCTGGGTTGACTGTAACACCCCAGCCATACGCAGTATCAAGCTAGACCAGTGTTCAAGATCATCACTTACCCATTCGGCAACGGCTACATCATCACATGGGCTTGACCCGAGTAATCCACCAGGGACGACAGGAGGCGTCGGAATTATCGACACCCGCGAGCCATCCGAGGTGGTCGGAGGTTGGCGACTATTAGTCAATGGACCTGATCCAGGTACCACTATGATCGAAGGCTGTCTAAATCCTAAAGCTTCACCGCTAAAACGTGGCACAGAGGAGGGCCTGGCGACCCCCTGAGATTCGGCTAAGATTATAGTTGGATATCCAACTCCCACCCGCCCTAAAACTTCACACACAATACAGCAAGATCAAGCCCTGGTCTAGAATGCAACAATGATACATCCCAGCCAGGCCAGCCAACAACAATTGGGGTTGTTAAAGGGCGTAGGGAATTACCGGCAACACATAACATATCACCGTTTGATGACAGGAGGGATGCAAGCGGGCACGGGGACCCATACTAATGGGAGAACCCAGAAAGACAGTTTAGAACTGAACTGGAGATAGTGAGTACATCACTACTCACTACTAACTGGCGCAACATTGGAAACCCAAATATAATAACCCTTACTCACCAGGGAATACCCAACCAGTCTACCAAATAATGCCTTTCTAACTAGCTTGTTGCGTGACTGCCCAATACTAAGATTACATAGCAAGGGCAACCAAACAAACGCAACAACGACACATCAGGTGCAACCCCAAAGAAAAGCTCCGAAGGAGTCTTGTCTCCCTAGATGAACACGCGATTGCAAAGATAACACACTAGCACCATGCTGAGCAGTGTCATCATCAACAACTCATGCATGCCCCAACTAATCGAGATCAACCATGCCTCTATACCACTTAACTAAAAATTCCTAAGCCCTATCAGAACTCAAACACTTGAACACAAACTTACGTAGCTAAGGCATACACCTAAGGGGGGAACCAGGGGCACGGGAAGACAAAGTAGTAACATCTGTCGAACCACGGAACGCACCCAGGGGTCACAAGGAGCCTAAGAGAGAAAAATATCCACCAAGATATCATGCCAAAGATCCTCCACGGCCGCTGGACTAGGGCCAGGACGGCGTCCACTTCGGCCTGTAGCATGGGCGAAGTCCGGCGCTGCGAGACCTGGGATCACAGAAGGTGGGGAAGCGTTAGGTCGAAGTCGAGATTTGAGGTATGGGAAAAAGGAGACGAGAATGACAGTGCAGCAAGTCACACCTGGTGCAGAAAATCGCACCAATGGCAGAAAATCGCAAATCGCAAGGGCAGAATTCGAACATTTATCGCTAGGATGCGAAGAGCAGAGCCGAGGCATGTAAAGGTCCTAATATCCCGCCGTCGATGATCAGTCAATCCCAAGTCCCCCCCCTCTATCGCTCGACTCACCCGGTTGGGGGGTAGAGGGAGCAGCACCCGTAGTGGTGCTGACCATACCCCCCTGCCTCCTACCACCTCCAGAATCTCCAGGTCCAGACGCGTAGGTCGTCCTCCTCTGGCGAACCCTACGGCAGTGCCGGCGATCCGCCAGCTTGATCGAAAAAATTCTCCAGAAGGTAGCACAGAGCCACTAGAGCGCAAGCTCATGCCAGTAGCCGACCGTCGGCTGGGCAGAGCAAAGGGGGCAAAGACGACGTAGACATCAGCAGGGAGCTTGGTCGGCTTGGCAACCTCCGGTATGCAGGCAGAGCCTCAAACACCGGAGAAAGGTCAGCGACGACAAGGACGCGAGCAGACGAAGACGGGGTATCTCCACCGATGTCCAGGCTAGTCGCCGACTTGAGTCTGCACGTCACAGTCATCTACGACAGACGGGAGGAGGCGACAGACGGCAGGGGAGGAAAAGGAAGAGAAGATGGAGGAATGACCGGGGGGGGTTACTTCCACGATGGCGGAAGGACTCTCATGACCGCTAGCAGAGGCAGCTGGTGCACAAACGTCTAGCCAATCATCAAGAGGAGCCGTTCCTCCGTTGGAAGGATTGGTCGCAGCCATCGCTGAGAATGATACTGCGCATCCCGCGCGTCCAGGAAAGACCATCCATGTCATGGAGTTTCTCAAAATGGCGGGAGGTCCTCGCGGAAGTTGCATCGCAAAGCAGTGGTAGTAAATGAAGGGCCGTATAACCTATCAGCTTGGATAACACTCCGGAGAGTGGACTTTGTGTGTGCAGCACGCCAATCTATAAATGCGGAGACGAGAATAATATTACAAAAGACTGGGGAACCTTAAAGGGACACCAGCGGAGGAAAGGGGCGGTAGCCTGGAACCTGATCAGGGTACAGGCTAGACAGCGCGTGTCAGAAGAACCGATGACACAGTCAACAGGAAGTCGTCACTGTGTCATGAAGAATGACACAGTCTACGGGAAGCTGACATAGTACTGTCAGGACCGATAGTTCTAAGGGAGTACATAAGGAGTCACCAAGACATAAAACAAGCGAGAGCACCGCTATTCATGCTGATAGAAGGCCAGAGTACCCGTGAAGGGTTCTGTACCGTTACACTCCCCCCCCTCCAGAAGAGATGCGGACCCCGCATCTGATCGTAAGAAAGGTGGGATGTGAATACCAGGCGTAGTCGTAGTCGTATGTGCTGTGCTCAAAATATACTTGATGAATCAAGTTGGTTTCGGAGAGAACCATTTAACATCCCTTTTGAGTACTCCGGGAAAGATAGCTTTATGAATAAAGCAATCTGACCGCCGTATCGTATGCGTCGAGTGCGATGGGTTGGTGATGGGCCCGTTTTTTCGACGTACGTCGGGACACAACGGGCGTAACACGTGATTTCCATGCATCGACGACGTGAGGGGCACTTTTCTTGACCGCCTTGGCGAATTCCCAAGTGTCTTGCTCAATACCGAAGTCTTGCCATCGGAGCAAGTATTCGAGACGTCGTTTGCTGGATGTGCCTATGACACGCGATTTCTCGCGCATGATGCATTGGATATTCCAAATTGGAGCGCCGTCGGAGTCGAACTCAAGCGGTTGTCCAACATGGACAACGCCATCGGAGCGCCAATGCTTGATCAAACCCACGTGAAACACGGGGTGGATACACATCATCTTGGGCAAAGCCAAGCGGCACGCCGTGACTTGCCCTACGACTCCGGTGATCTCGTCGCGTGGACCAATGCATTCCGTAATCGTATAGGGGCCAACAAAACGAGGCGTAAATTTTGGTTTACCTGTTGCTTTGAACTTCATATTGCGGGTGGACAAGAGAATTTTATCACCAAGGTTGAAGAAAACCTCCGTTCGTCGTTTGTCGTAATAGGCTTTCTGCCGATCTTGAGCGGCTTGCATGCATGCCTTGCACTGATCTTGTCGTTCAATGTGATCGGCCCACCAATTGTTGGCAGCCGGACATTTTGATTCGACCTCAGCCTTTAGCGGCGTTGTAGGGTCGTAACCAAGGTACGCCCGAAATGGGGTGTTTTGAATGGACTCTTGGAAGGAATTGTTGATTGCAAATTCCACAAGCGCCAAGGACTTATCCCAATCATCGTGGTACGGCCCTACGTAGTGGCGAATCATGTCCTCGATGACTCGGTTCATGCGTTCCGTTTGACCGTCAGTTTGAGGATGAAACGCAGTCGCGTGCCCATTAATCGATGGAGAGCCACGCCGAAATGCCCTGTGAATCGCGCATCGCGATCACTGAGGAGTTTCTTTGGGATACCATGATAGCGGATGACGCGATTGAGGTATAGGGAAGCGAATTCCTCTGCGTTTATCGTAGTATGACACGGTTCGACATGAACCATTTTCGACAGTTTGTCGACGAATACAGCGATGGCGTCATGGCCAGAAGACGTTGGCGGAAGCGCCGTAATGAGGTCTGTGGAGACACATTCCCAGAATTTCTCAGGAATTTCCACGGGAACCATGGTACCGTTAGGCTTTGCGTTTCCGGGCTTGTTCGTTTGGCACTTATGGCATTGTTGGACGAAGGCAGTAACGTCCGCCGTGACTTTGGCCCAAGTAAAAGTGCGGGTGACCAACTCCAATGTCTTGGTGCGACCGCAATGGCCCATGTAAATAGGGTCGTGAGCTTCGCGGATAATATCCAGGCGAAGGGCTGCGTCGAGGGGGACACACAAAAACTCGCGTCCGTACTTGTTTTTCTTGAACCAGTAACCGTTTCTGGAAAACTTATCGCGGAGGCGCTTGCAGCCCGGCTTGAAGTTCGAGTCCAGTTTGTATCCAGCCAAAATTCGATCCATGATGGACGAAGAGGAGGGAGTCGACGCAGCGGGCGTATGCCGACTGCGTCGTCGCGTTTCTTTGACCGGAACCGAAGGTACGGGGAGGACAGTCGGTGGGCGGGAAAGGATGTCAACGACCGCGGGACCGACTGCAATAGGACGTCGCTTCTTTGATTGAGGCCGGCATTCGCTGACCAAGAGAGAGAAGACCAACAGCTGGTGCGCAACCGCGACGTCGGCGGGGGCAGAGAGGTTGGGATTGCGACTGACCGGGTCTGCCATGTTATTGCGACCCGCGCGATACTTCCAAGTATAGCTGAAGGGCGCTAGGTCCTCCTGCCATCGGCCCATGTGTCGTAAAAGGACAGCCTTAGTGTCAAAATACGTGAGCGGATTGTGGTCAGTGACCAATGTCATGTGGGAACCTTCGAGGTAGCATCGCCACTCGGTCAACGCGTGAACGATTGCTAGCATCTCTTGTTCCGTCGTAGTATAGTTCAGCTCCGCTGGGATATACTTCTTGCTGGCGAAGGCGATGGGGTGTTTATCTTGCAAGAGCACCGCGCCGGTACCGAGCAAAGATGCGTCGGTAATGACTTCGAAAGGTTTGCTGAAATCCGGTAGCGCGAGGACTGGAGCGGATAGCAAAGCTTCCTTGAGGCCTTTGAATGAGACGAGATGTTCTTCTTTGAACAAGGAACCTAGTTCACCCTTGATGTTAGACAAGGTCTGAAGCGGGGCAGCGAGAGACGAATAGCCTTGGATAAATTTGCGAAAATAATTGCACAACCCGAGGAATGAGCCGATCTCTTTCGCCGTTTTCGGAGTAGGCCAGTCACGGACTGTGCTAACCTTGCGTGGATCAACTTTAATTCCGTCGCGTCCAATGTAATGACCCAGGAATTTAACTTCCGTTTTGTTGAAGGAACATTTGGAGAGTTTCGCGTAGAATTCGTTGTCCTGGAGGACCTGGAGAACCGTGGCCAAGTTGGCCAAGTGCTCCGCCGGAGTGCGTCCGTAAACCAAGATATCGTCTAAGTAGACCACGACGAACTTGTGCAAGTAGGGCGCGAATATTTGGTTCATGACCGCTTGGAATGTGGCCGGCGCGTTCGCCAAACCCATCCCAAGGACTTTAAATTCAAACTGACCCATCGGGGTAGTGAACGCAGTCTTCGGCGCGTCCTCGTCCGAAATTCGTATTTGGTAATAACCAGACGTGAGGTCTAGGGAGCTGAACAAAGTAGCTCCACCTAGACGATCAATGGTCTCATCGATACGGGGAAGGGGATACCTATTTTTAATCGTGATGTTGTTGAGTGCTCGCCAATCGCAAACAACACGGTATCCCGTTCCACCCGGTTTCGCTATGATCATAATTGGCGCACCGTACGGGGACGAGCTCGGGGCGATGAATCCTTGCTGCAACAGGTCGGAGACGTATTCCTCACATAGTAAAGTCTCGGCTGGACTCATGCGACGATTTCTGCGATATGGCGCGTAAGCATTGTCTTGCGTTTTGATGACGTGAGGTATAACTCGATGGTTAGGAGTCCCCATAGGCAAATTGTTGAAGACTTTGCGATACTGCCATAGGAGAGCGCGCAGGTCGTTGGCCGAGATGAGTGATTTATCGTCGTGGTCCAGTATGTTGTCGCGGATCCAATTTTCGAAATCCATGCTTGCCACCGGGGGACCAGGTAAAGGCCCGTCGGAAGGCAGCAATTTTGTCAGCAATTTCGCCCGTTCATCGGCAGTTACGTTAGACGCCGGTAAATCCGCTCGGGATTCGCGGACATTGACCATGGTTAGCGCCAGCTTTCAAAAGCTTTGCTGCCTTGCGACCAGTAATGACTGGGTCGTCAGTCGACTTGCCCGAAAGTGCCATAGTGAAGAAGGAATGAGCCGTTTCGTCCCGCTGCCTGTTTATAGGTGTCAAACAGCAGCCGTACCGTTTGAGCGACAATGTCATGCGATCGTAGTCTAGGACGGCCTTTTCGTCGCGCATCCTGTCGGATCCAAGGATTAGGTCTAATCCTCCGGGAAGTTTGTCGACGACATGGGCGAACACTTTGCCAACATATCGTTGTATGTGTATAGGGAGCGAGACCGTCCCGCGGATTTTGATAATCCCGTCGTTAGCGCAAGTGAATCCGTCGCGTTCGTTTTCCCAAGGGCGGATGTGCAAACCGAGATCCTCAGCCGTTTGCTTTTCCATAAGACAACCTGTCGCGCCGGAGTCTGCCAATGTGAGTAATTGCTTCGCTCCTGATCGGGCGTTGAATAGCATATCGGGGGCAGCAGCGGAGTTGACTTCGTATACCCGATTGGCTCGCGTCATGAGCACGGGGGAAGAATTCGTATTTCGTTGCGCGTGATTGCGACGGATGCACTTCGTTGACCGTCTGGCAGCGATTTGTTTTTTGCGAACTTTGGGATCCAATGCCTCCGACCACCAGTGTTTTTTTTTACGGGTTTCAACCGGACTGGGGATGCCCTCCTCAGGTGCGGGGCCAAAGCATACTGCCTGGGTCACGTCGTTGATCGCATGCCAATCCTTTTTGATTTGGACGGCCCGTTCGGAGTCGGGGGGGTCATACCATACTTGGATGGCGACTTTATTCGAAGGTGACCCCTTGGGGCGGGGTTTCATATGGTGATCGCACGATTGATACTCCTTGAATAACTCCATACCTTGTAGGAGACTGGAGACATGTTTATCGTTACTTGCGTTTTTCGGGAGGATGAACATACTGGATGTGTCGAAGGGTGCATCATTTTTGCATTCCCAATAGTGTTCTAACACCGACACGACGTCTTCCGGAATGGGGTGAGCGTATATGAACTCGTTTGCGATGGAGACACGCATGCCAAACTCCGTAGAGAACTTCAGTGGACAAGGGGACGACAAGGCATTAGTAGAAGTTACATCAATGGTTGGGGTTAAGCCCAAGTTAGAAAACAGTTCCTCTTGAACTTGTAACAAGAGCTCAAGTGGCCCGACTACTACTACTTTATCGCCGCTAAGTACACGATCCAGGGTTGTCAATACCTGACCGGCCGATTCCTATTCCCAAATCGGGATGGGACCGTTGCCATCAAGGGCCCAGTCGGGACACGTAGTCTCGTTGAGGGCCGGCCAGTTAGGCAAGTCCCGCGTGCGGCAGCGTCCGTCAGCATTCAGCGACCGCACACATGTCCTCATGTAGCGGAAGCAGAAGAAGCAGCGAGCACCATTCTGAAGCCAGATGGTCTGCCCGACGCTGACCGATTTGTTCATATGCATGGCGTTCTGGGGTCTTGACCCAAAAAGTCGGGGGTCCGCGGCCCGCTGGGCTGTGAACGGCCCCGACCAGCACCCTGTCCGTATCCTCCGCGACCACCACGGCCCGCGCCGCGGCTAATAGAGCCTTTCCCGAACGTGCGATCAGCACCTTGCAAACTGAGGACCTGCGGCCTTGGCGATCCACCCAGCTTGCCGTTGTGCGCCGGCTGCGTCGCACTACGTCCTCCACCACCTCGGCCACCGGCCGGGTTGCGACTACTGTTTGGCGCCAGCTTGGGGCTCTTGGCTGGGCGAGAGTTCATCTCCCCGCCGTCGTCGGTGGCTACTCCCTGCGAAGAGAAAGAATCAGGGTCAGAATCGGAGGGGGGTGAGTTGGTAAACTGGACGCGATTGAATGCAAGGTCCTTACCCGGGTATTTAGTATCCGCGGGGCGCTTGAATGGGTACCTCGACTTCTGGTTAGCGTAACCTCCCCTCTGATGGCGACCGTGCTTGTCCGTCAAGGACTTGCCACGAGCGGCGACAACTTTCCTCACTTCGTCCAATTGCAGATAGCGGAACAAATCCTCCATCGTTTTGAACATTGTACCAGACTCGCGCCGCGAGTGTGCACCGGCGCGGAGTTCATCGGAGAGTCCCGTGCGAAACAAGTTTAACTTTTCGCGCTCGGTGAGCTCGGGGACTTTGCAAAATTCAGACTTGATGGCGTGGTAATAATTCTGCAAGGATCGAGTATCTTGGCGGAAGCCACCTTCGTGTAGTTTGGTGAGAGCGACGTGTGATTCCGTTAATAGCTCGGGCAGGAGGAGCGACTCCGCCCATGCGACGATTCCCATGAAATCTAACCCGTCCAACTCATCGCTAGCCCATGCCTCGTCGTAAGTGATGCGGAGTTGGCCAGTGAAAGCGCCCGACAGGTGTGGAACAATGCGCTCGAACGGACCAAGGTAACCGTCGGCGAACTGGAGCTCCATGATCGTGGCCACATTGAATACCCATCGGCGCAACTTAGCCCTAGTGCATCTGTCCGACAGTTTGTGTTCAATGAGACGTAGTTCCTTTCTCATTTTTGTAACACGCTTGGCGAACCCATTGTCGTGATCAGAGTGACGAGTGGCGCGGTTATCGGGAGGAGGGGTGATTGGCGGTAGCGAGACGGGCTCACCTGGCGGGCCTGCCGGGGCCAGGTGTGTGCCCTCGCGAATCTGTCGCGTCGGAGAAGGGGTGTCTGCGGGCAGCGTAGCTGCGCGCTTTGCACGAGGGCGAACAGCGGCCGGGGAAGCCACCGTAGGTACTGCGGGCGTTGTTGGGTGCTCGGGCTGCGTAGCCCGAGGAGCGCGATTAGAGGTCGGGTCGCCAGGTGAAACCTGGAGGGGCGAACCTGGAGAATCGGCTAAGTCGTGGCCCGATGACGAGTGGTCGGAGACCGAAAAGGGGCCGTCGGGTGGTGAGTGCGCGGCGGTAGGTGCTGTCGGCGGGGAAGGGGTAGCGCCCCCCCGCGGGATCGAACCACGTTGCATTTGGCTAGTAAGGCCACCCAAAGGGGCATAGACGTCGGGGAGGCGAAAGGGTTCTGGCTCAAACGCCGAGGCTACCTGAGCGACAGCTAGTTTATCAAACAACCCTGAATTCCCCGCAACCCGCACCTGCCTGTCAGGTGCACGAGGCAGCGTCTCATCCATCTTGTCCTCATTTCTCGCAACTCCTTACTCCCCATCCCTCGCAGTGAACGCTGGAACGCAGTGGACCTGGCCTGGACCCCTCATCATTGTACCGCGGCGCTGTCAGTCTGTACTGGTTTTCAGGCTCATTAAACGCCGGCCACCAGACCTTATCTCCCTCATTTCTTGCAACTCCTTACTCCCCATCCCTCGCAGTGAACGCTGGAACGCAGTGGACCTGGCCTGGACCCCTCATCATTGTACCGCCGGCGCTGTCAGTCTGTACTGGTTTTTCAGGCTCATTAAACGCCGGCCACCAGACCTTATCTCCCTCATTTCTCGCAACTCCTTACTCCCCATCCCTCGCAGTGAACGCTGGAACGCAGTGGACCTGGCCTGACCCCTCATCATTGTACCGCGGCGCTGTCAGTCTGTACTGGTTTTCAGGCTCATTAACGCCGGCCAACAGACCTTATCTCCCTCATTTCTCGCAACTCCTTACTCCCCATCCCTCGCAGTGAACGCTGGAACGCAGTGTACCTGGCCTGGACCCTTATCATTGTACCGCGGCGCTGTCAGTCTGTACTGGTTTTCTGGCTCATTAAACGCCGGCCACCAGACCTTATCTCCCTCATTTCTCGCAACTCCTTACTCCCCATCCCTCGCAGTGAACGCTGGAACGCAGTGGACCTGGCCTGGACCCCTCATCATTGTACCGCGGCGCTGTCAGTCTGTACTGGTTTTCAGGCTCATTAAACGCCGGCCACCAGACCTTATCTCCCTCATTTCTCGCAACTCCTTACTCCCCATCCCTCGCAGTGAACGCTGGAAACGCAGTGGACCTGGCCTGGACCCCTCATCATTGTACCGCGGCGCTGTCAGTCTGTACTGGTTTTCAGGCTCATTAAACGCCGGCCACCAGACCTTATCTCCCTCATTTCTCCCAACTCCTTACTCCCCATCCCTCGCAGTGAACGCTGGAACGCAGTGGACCTGGCCTGGACCCTTATCATTGTACCGCGGCGCTGTCAGTCTGTACTGGTTTTCAGGCTCATTAAACGCCGGCCACCAGACCTTATCTCCCTCATTTCTCGCAACTCCTTACTCCCCATCCCTCGCAGTGAACGCTGGAACGCAGTGGACCTGGCCTGGACCCCTCATCATTGTACCGCGGCGCTGTCAGTCTGTACTGGTTTTCAGGCTCATTAAACGCCGGCCACCAGACCTTATCTCCCTCATTTCTCGCAACTCCTTACTCCCCATCCCTCGCAGTGAACGCTGGAACGCAGTGGACCTGCCCTGGACCCCTCATTATTGTGCCGCGGCGCTGTCAGTCTGTACTGGTTTTCAGGCTCATTAAACGCCGGCCACCAGACCTTATCTCCCTCATTTCTCGCAACTCCTTACTCCCCATCCCTCGCAGTGAACGCTGGAACGCAGTGGACCTGGCCTGGACCCCTCATCATTGTACCGCGGCGCTGTCAGTCTGTACTGGTTTTCAGGCTCATTAAACGCCGGCCACCAGACCTTATCTCCCTCATTTCTCGCAACTCCTTACTCCCCATCCCTCGCAGTGAACACTGGAACGCAGTGGACCTGGCCTGGACCCTTATCATTGTACCGCGGCGCTGTCAGTCTGTACTGGTTTTCAGGCTCATTAAACGCCGGCCACCAGACCTTATCTCCCTCATTTCTCGCAACTCCTTACTCCCCATCCCTCGCAGTGAACGCTGGAACGCAGTGGACCTGGCCTGGACCCCTCATCATTGTACCGCGGCGCTGTCAGTCTGTACTGGTTTTCAGGCTCATTAAACGCCGGCCACCAGACCTTATCTCCCTCATTTCTCGCAACTCCTTACTCTCCATCCCTCGCAGTGAACGCTGGAACGCAGTGGACCTGGCCTGGACCCTTATCATTGTACCGCGGCGCTGTCAGTCTGTACTGGTTTTCAGGCTCATTAAACGCCGGCCACCAGACCTTATCTCCCTCATTTCTCGCAACTCCTTACTCCCCCTCCCTCGCAGTGAACGCTGGAACGCAGTGGACCTGGCCTGGACCCCTCATCATTGTACCGCGGCGCTGTCAGTCTGTACTGGTTTTCAGGCTCATTAAACGCCGGCCACCAGACCTTATCTCCCTCATTTCTCGCAACTCCTTACTCCCCATCCCTCGCAGTGAACACTGGAACGCAGTGGACCTGGCCTGGACCCTTATCATTGTACCGCGGCGCTGTCAGTCTGTACTGGTTTTCAGGCTCATTAAACGCCGGCCACCAGACCTTATCTCCCTCATTTCTCGCAACTCCCTTACTCCCCATCCCTCGCAGTGAACGCTGGAACGCAGTGGACCTGGCCTGGACCCCTCATCATTGTACCCGCGGCGCTGTCAGTCTGTACTGGTTTCAGGCTCATTAAACGCCGGCCACCAGACCTTATCTCCCTCATTTCTCGCAAACTCCTTACTCTCCATCCCTCGCAGTGAACGCTGGAACGCAGTGGACCTGGTCTGGACCCTTATCATTGTACCGCGGCGCTGTCAGTCTGTACTGGTTTTCAGGCTCATTAAACGCCGGCCACCAGACCTTATCTCCCTCATTTCTCGCAACTCCTTACTCCCCATCCCTCGCAGTGAACGCTGGAACGCAGTGGACCTGGCCTGGACCCCTCATCATTGTACCGCGGCGCTGTCAGTCTGTACTGGTTTTCAGGCTCATTAAACGCCGGCCACCAGACCTTAGCTCCCTCATTTCTCCCAACTCCTTACTCCCCATCCCTCGCAGTGAACGCTGGAACGCAGTGGACCTGGCCTGGACCCCTCATCATTGTACCGCGGCGCTGTCAGTCTGTACTGGTTTTCAGGCTCATTAAACGCCGGCCACCAGACCTTATCTCCCCTCATTTCTTGCAACTCCTTACTCCCCATCCCTCGCAGTGAACGCTGAACGCAGTGGACCTGGCCTGGACCCCTCATTATTGTACCGCGGCGCTGTCAGTCTGTACTGGTTTTCAGGCTCATTAAACGCCGGCCACCAGACCTTATCTCCCTCATTTCTTGCAACTCCTTACTCCCCATCCCTCGCAGTGAACGCTGGAACGCAGTGGACCTGGCCTGGACCCCTCATTATTGTACCGCGGCGCTGTCAGTCTGTACTGGTTTTCAGGCTCATTAAACGCCGGCCACCAGACCTTATCTCCCTCATTTCTCGCAGTGAACGCTGGAACGCAGTGGACCTGGCCTGGACCCCTCATCATTGTACCGCGGCGCTGTCAGTCTGTACTGGTTTCAGGCTCATTAAACGCCGGCCACCAGACCTTATCTCCCTCATTTCTCGCAACTCCTTACTCCCCCATCCTCGCAGTGGAACGCTGGACGCAGTGGACCTGGCCTGGACCCTTATCATTGTACCGCGGCGCTGTCAGTCTGTACTGGTTTTCAGGCTCATTAAACGCCCGGCCACCAGACCTTAGCTCCCTCATTTCTCGCAACTCCTTACTCCCCATCCCTCGCAGTGAACGCTGGAACGCAGTGGACCTTGCCTGGACCCCTCATTATTGTACCGCGGCGCTGTCAGTCTGTACTGGTTTTCAGGCTCATTAAACGCCGGCCACCAGACCTTATCTCCCTCATTTCTCGCAACTCCTTACTCCCATCCCTCGCAGTGAACGCTGGAACGCAGTGGACCTGCCTGGACCCTATCATTTTACCGCGGCGCTGTCAGTCTGTACTGGTTTTCAGGCTCATTAAACGCCGGCCACCAGACCTTATCTCCCTCATTTCTCGCAACTCCTTACTTCCCATCCCTCGCAGTGAACGCTGGAACGCAGTGGACCTGGCCTGGACCCCTCATCATTGTTACCGCGGCGCTGTCAGTCTGTACTGGTTTTCAGGCTCATTAAACGCCGGCCACCAGACCTTATCTCCCTCATTTCTCGCAACTCCTTACTCCCCATCCCTCGCAGTGAACGCTGGAACGCAGTGGACCTGGCCTGGACCCCTCATCATTGTACCCGCGGCGCTGTCAGTCTGTACTGGTTTTCAGGCTCATTAAAACGCCGGCCACCAGACCTTATCTCCCTCATTTCTCGCAACTCCTTACTCCCCATCCCTCGCAGTGAACGCTGGAACGCAGTGGACCTGGCCTGGACCCCTCATCATTGTTCCGCGGCGTGTCAGTCTGTACTGGTTTTTCAGGCTCATTAAAACGCGGCCACCAGACCTTATCTCCCTCATTTCTCGCAACTCCTTACTCCCCATCCCTCGCAGTGAACGCTGGAACGCAGTGGACCTGGCCTGGACCCCTCATTAATTGTACCGCGGCGCTGTCAGTCTGTACTGGTTTTCAGGGCTCATTAAACGCCGGACACCAGACCTTATCTCCCTCATTTCTCGCAACTCCTTACTCCCCATCCCTCGCAGGAACGCTGGAACGCAGTGGACTGGCCTGGACCCCTCATCATTGTACCGCGGCGCTGTCAGTCTGTACTGGTTTCAGGCTCATTAAACGCCGGCCACCAGACCTTATCTCTCCTCATTCTCGCAATCTCCTGTACTCCCCATCCCTCGCAGTGAACGCTGGAACGCAGTGGACCTGCCCTGGACCCCTCATCATTGTACCGCGGCGCTGTCAGTCTACACAATTATTCGCACATCAATCCCCCCACACCCTCTTCAGGATTTGCGAAATTTCCGCAATCATGCCTGAAGACGTGATTGCCATGGAGCTCGTACCTCGCTCCCGTTGAATTGATTTTTCTGCTCTACTCCTTCACCCCCTTTTCCCGGCACCTCCTATTTAGACCTTCTAAGGTATGCTTAGGTATGCTTCCTCCTGTGGTCAAAGTTTATTTTCAACTTCTTCTTTTCACCACCCTTATTCCTTGCCCACAGCCTAACGCTCCACCTACACACACTTTCCCCCTCTATCACACCTCTTCAACCTAACACAGCCAAATACTCCCCCCCCCCCCCCCCACACACACACGCACCTTTTTATCACCATACCCACAATCTCACTCCCCCACCACACCGCCCATAACCCCACACTCACCCCCCTATCACAGCACGTTCTTTCTACAAACCACCACCAACCTTCACATTGCACCCCTCACCCCCACCCCACCACCCCAACATTGGCTAGGGCGTGCAAGTCGCCTAGACCGGTCTGGGCCAGTAAATCCCCCCCTCCTAACACACACACACTCACACCTTTCCTCTTCACCACCTAACCCACACTCACTCCCCCACCACCACACACATAACCGCACACTCTCCCCCCTACCACCACAACACACCCCTCCTTACAGCTTACCACCCACCCATACCTCCACAACACACCCCCTCACCCCCATACCACCACCACCACCCTGGTCTGGGCGTGAAATTCGCCTAGATCGACCGGTCTGGGCGTGAAAATCGCCCAGACCACAGTTCCACGGGAGATTGCTCTTTTCCTATCTTGCCGAGGTTTACCTTAGCGGTTAGGGGGCGGCGTTAGATCGCAGGACACGCAGGCTGAGTTACAAATGTGGTGTGTTCTACATCCCTTGTGATCTACAGTACCCTTGCTGTATCGACCCTACTTGCAAGAGTAGGAAGGGGGTGGTGAGGTTCGATTCCTCAGTTTTTTGGCGTCCTGGCCCTAAGCAAACCTTGTAGGGAAGTACTGTCGGATTTCTGCCCTCGGGTGGTTCTCTAGTTATGTCTCCTTGATTCCGCCTCTAACGACCATGGCAGGGAGCTTGTCTGCCGTGGTCAACAGGGGTAGTGGTGAATGTTCGTTTGGTCGTGGGTTGGTATCTCTCACCAACCCTAAGTGCGCCTACTTTGCATACTATAGGAGTGGCACCACCATTCGAACTGAATCCTCCGTGTCGCTGGTTTGTGTCGGGAGACCCACCTCCTGGGGTGAAAATCCTTTCACAACTAAAAAAAAAAAAAAAAAAAAAAATTGGCCTCCGCCGCCGGGTAGTGGGCCTTCAGCTTAGTGCCCTTGAGGGCGGCGTCCTTGTCGGCAATATCTTTAATGTTCAAAGGCATCAATTCCATCCACCTCTGCTTTCGCATCTTGGACGCCGTGTACAAACGGGTCATGCTGTCGCGGAGATCATCAACCGCTTGCAGCGAATCCACGATGTTCTCAGGATCGCAGTCAAGGAGGAGGCTGTCAGTGTAAGCGTTCATATGCACCGCCAACTTGGCGTCGGCATAAGGCGCGACAGGGTGGTCAGCGGAGTGGTAATAGAGAAGACCATCCGACTTCGCAGCCTTGGCATATGTGGGCGACGCCTTGATCTCTCGGCCGCGCAGAAACGCCTGCTTGCGCGCAGCGATGGCCTCCTGAGCGGCAGCGTCGTCCTCACGAGCGGCCTGAGGAAGTGCATGCTTGCGCCCCACAGTCCTGCCGTTCCCACACCCAACGTAGCGGGCGCCGCTGGAAGAACCGCCAGGGTCTTCAGTGTCCATCGGCACCGTCTCGTTGCGCGCCACAGTAGCTTGGCTCGCCGCGATCATGGCCATGACATCAGCCATGGTAATGGCGGCGGGAGATGCAGCCGCGGGAGCAGTCATTGGGCGCTTGCCATAGGCGACGTTCTCGCGGGTCAGCTGCGCGACGACCTCAGTCAAGCGAGCGTTTTCAGCGAGAGCGGGGGCGAGCGCTGCATGGGGGGAAAAACGTGGCGAGTTAGACAATGGCGTCGGCAGATTGGGAAACAGTGTGCGATTCACGGGCAAAACATTGGGATGTGTAACCAATTGGGAAGGTGAGTCCTCAATATGATCAAATGGATTGCAAACCGAGAAAGGCAGGTTTGTCCTATATTCGTCAGGCGTCAGACTGCGCTCACCTGCTTGAGATCGAGCAGGGTCGCCCTTAGCAGCCTCGAGCTCGGACTCCTTAGTCGCCAGCTCGATGCACAAAACATCCATGGAGGACCTTGCGGTCCCCGCGGCTGCAGTGAAAGCGGCCTGGAGGTCGGACAACGCCTTGCTACTCTTAGCCAGATCCTTGCCGAGGAAGTAGTGGCTGTTTAACAGCTCTCGCCTCTCGGTAGGATCGCCATTGGCCAATGTGGCCTCGGTAGCCGCGCTGGAGACGGCGAGGCGCTGCGTGAGGTCAGCGACTTCGGCGTCCTTAGCGGATATCTTCGCCATAAACTGCTCGGTAAGGGCCGAGTTGGCGATCGAGGCCTGGTCGAGCTGCGCGCGGAGTTGTCCAATTTGCTCCGCCGCGATCAGGTGGCCACCCATATGCTGATGACGCCTGCGCTCCGCGCCCGCGTCATAGCGAGCGCTGAGCTCCTCGAGGCAAGGCTCAGCCAGCGGCGTTGTCGTTGCCATGCCCGCGCGCGGAGGCGGGGCAGCGGGCGGGGCACCCGAGGGTGCCGCCAGACCATTTAGGCCGTCAACCAGCGGTTGCAACGTACCCACTGAGACAGCGGGCCGCGCTTCGGCAGATGCGGACTCATCCAGCGTAGCACCGAGCTCAGTGTCGGGCTCAGTGTCGTCAGAAGACCCCATCCCTTCAGGATTGGTGTCGACCACTGAAATCGTAGGCTGGTCAGCCGCGTCGTCGGTTACCTTGGTGGATTTGTGGGATGCCATTCTGCACAGGCAACAGAACAAGTCAGTAGGCTGGACAGGAATGAGTGGTGGGCGAGAGAGGGAGAATTACTCGCAATTGCAAGAGGCCCAAATTCACCTGTCACAGGGACTAGTAAATTTTGCGAGCGTAACGGGCTGATAATTCCTCAAGCGTAACTGTATATGACGCGTTCGTCCAGAATACGATGAGGGATAAAAGCACTGCAAAGGCACGAATCACAGGGAAACCAGGAAGGACAACGACAAACCGAATTGCGCGACAGGATGAGCAAACGTGCAGGCGGAAAGCAACAAAAGATGATGCAGCAAGCAGGAAGAGTCGCAGGACAGGCTCGTGAAGTACGCTAATTAAAGCAAGTACGGCCTAGGTGGCCAATGGAGCCAATGCTGCCCAATAGATCAAACCCCGCTCGAGATGCTCGGGGAAGGAGCTTTAGAAGCTATGACCAAAAGGACAGGACGTGAATGCAAGAATTGAGAGCGTAGGCCATACAGGGGTCGGCAGGCTAGGAAAAGATGCCCATGCAAGACAGGTCGCAGGTGGCCTAGGGCGTGTCGAGCCTGACAGGACAGTTAACTGCGAGAGCCTAACAGGCGCTACGTGTACTCGAAGCTTACAGGTAAGAGCAGGAACAGCGAGTCGAAAATGCCAGAAAGCCGACAGGATGTCCTGGCGGGTGCGATTAATTCGAAGAAAAATTCGTATGCGTGCGTATGTGTATGCGTGAGGTCCCTAAGGAAGCTCGTGTTTATGTACGCAACGGGTGCGTTGTGAGAGATGAGGCAGTACATGGGTATGGTACTGTATCATGTGCGTTCGTCACGTGGCTTACGGGTAAGGTGTACCCGTATGCCTTGCTGGAAGGCCAGAGTACCCGTGAAGGGTTCTGTACCGTTACATCTATAGCTAGCCTTAGTTTAAGTTTCTCCTAGACTTGTCAAAGTCTCCCCTCAGACACAGCAACAAGTGATTGAATCTGCACTCCCTCTGCAGTCTCACCATAGACAGATACCCTAAAGTTACCCATTGCCCTTGAGAACCTGCAGGCGCCCCTTTCCCCCTTAATCATGATCTGAATCATTTATTATCTAGATTCTTGACTCAAGCAGATTACATCTTTGACACTAGTATCTTTTCTTTATCTGTATACCTTTTTCCTTATGTCCCTCAGGCAACTCCAGGAATTCTTGATCCCAAGAATACCTTGAGTTGGGGGGTATGTTATAGACGACTTTCATGTCTCTATCTGAGTCGGCAAAGGGCGGACCGGTTACTACCCGGTCCCGTGTTTCCTGCCGTCAGCAGTACTGTGCACTACAGACTGCCTTAGTATACATCGTCTTCGTGCGACTTACTCGCTCTCTTCTATAATACTGTAAACGATTGAGACTTGCAGACTCAGATTATCACAAGATTGGCCTAGGCCAGAGTGGGTCGGCCACTTGGGCCACTTTAACCCTGAGTTCAATCCACACCGAACCAATGTGCAGCTCGGCAGCCTGGGGGAAGTTCCTTCAACATAAGGGGACCTGGCTGGGCAGGACGTGCGCACCGATAGTGGGCGTCGGTCTTTGAAGATGGGGGTGAATGTGTTGGATAACGATCCTCGCGTTCCCCTATCGGACACCGCGTTTTCCCCATTGGCAACAGAGCTCGTCGAGAGGATCACTGTACACCCCATTTCGCCCCCTACTTATAATTGCTGAAGGATATACGAGCATTTTGGGGGTGGGGGTGGGGGTGGGGGTGGAGTGCGGCAGGGTGCCGGAATTCAAGAGGACCCCCAGCTCTGCTGCCTGAGACGCAACCAATTGTATAGCCTGTGTCCTGCAACGCAACGGGACCTTCATTCTGGCCAACGGAACCTCCCCACATTGCGTCCTGCCACATAACGGACCCTTCCACGTTGCTTCTGCGACGGAGGACGCAGCGTCCTAAACAACCCTGGTGGGATTGGGGTTGGGGTTGGGGGGTTGGGGTGGTAAGGCAGATTACAACCCTCGCTCCTCATATTTTTTCTCCTCCTACAGGAATTAAAAAAGGCTTAATACGTCATGCCTAAAATACCCGAGGAGGGCTGACCCCCCCCCCCCCCCCCCCCCCATTAAATAGATACACCCATGTTTTGAAAAACTTAGATACGGATTTAGGGGGGTTACAATATGGCGCACACAATAGCGTCCTAGGATTTGCAGTGCCTGGATTGCGTGCGTGATAGTCAAAAATTAGTTCTGCCCCCCCCCCCCCCCCCCCACACACACACACACAGGTTCTCCAAGTACCTAGGTATCAGCTTTAATACACTCCGTAGAGTGGACAGAGATGATTGCGACGGAACAGACGCGCCAATCTATACGCGGAGACGAGAATAATGTTACAAGCACAGGAGACCCATTAAGGGGCACCAGTGGAGGAAGGAGCGGCAGCCTGGAACCTGATAAGGGTACAGGCTATACAGCACGTGTTAGGGGATCAGGGGACGCAGCCCACCAGAAGAGCTGTCACCGTGTCATGAAGGATGACACAGTCTACGGGAAGCTGTTACTATCTACAGCTAAAGTTATAAGGAAGTACAGAAGTAGTCACCAAGACATAAAACGATCAAGTGAACCGCAATTGATGCTGATACTCCACCTATGACGCAGGTGACATACAATACTACTTCTCCACCTATGACACCAGGGTCAGAGAACGATAAACTGGTAGCAAACAAAAAATATTACGGAACGGCTGAAAAACAGGAAACCAGAAGAAAGCCTTGTCTAAAATAAAAGGATGAGAAAGGATGAACCAAAAACCACTGTAGTACTCCGAAAATGTAGCAGCAAAAAACTTGGGTCATACCGAGCTGAGCTGAGACCAAAATGGAAATGTAACCATCCATGGTATCAGCTTGAATACACTCCAGAGAGTGGACAGAGATGCTTGCGTGAAGCAGACGCGCCAATCTATACACGGAGAAGAGAATGACGTTACAAGCACAGGAGACCCATCAAGGGGCACCTGTGGTGTAAGGGGCGGCAGCCTGGAACCTAACAGGGTACAGGCTAGACCGGTGACGCAGCCAACAGGAAGCTGTCACTGAGTCAAGAAGGATGACACAGTCTACGGGAAGCTAGCACAGTACTGGCAGAGCCGATAGTTCTAAGAAAGTACATAAGTAGTCACCAAGTCATAAAACGCGTGAGAGCACTGCAATTCATGCTGACACATGGTAAGCGCAAAAATACTATTCATCCAGAATAGTAGGCACCAAACCAGAAAATCACAGGGAGGCCAAACAGAAATCAATCCTAATACCAAAGGAAGGGGAACAACAGTGACTGAAAGAACCGAGAACTTAACCTAAACAGAAGACCGAAATATCGTGTGAGAGCAGCACACGAGAGAATCAAAGCCTAAAGGACGCAGACAAGAGGACACTAAAGTCCACTATTGAAAAATAAAGTCGATGGAAAAATCCACTCCCTTAAAAACTATTCTTAGCATAAAATTCATGACTAGGTTGGGATGAAAAAAACATGATGAACTGGTTTCTTACTCAAAGATGGAAGTAAGAAAAATTATGAAAGTTAATCACATAAATCCCCAGCTACGGCACTAACTAAAAACATTCTAGGAGGTGGGTATACACCGCAAAGAACTTGTTCACTCAAGACAAACCAAGCGCCTAACCACAAGCAAACCAAACCTGCAGCAACTAAAAAATCCAAAGGATGCGAAGTTAAAATTTTCAAGAAACTCGTAACCAACAAAGGAAACACAGTTCAATGAACAATAGAAGTTTAGATGTACAGACACAGTACAGAAAACCTATTGTCCACTTGAAAAATAGTAAACGCAGAAAAAATAACTTCAAAGAATTTACTGCAAAGGATAGACTGAAAGGGCGCTTAAAATACACTCGGAAGAACAAGAAAGAGGTGAGCGGCGGTACATCTGCAAGTACAAGTGCAAGATTACCCAGCCCACCAATTTACAGTAAAATCCGAAGGGAAACAACTATTACACTCCACAAAAGTTCTAATCACTTGAGGGTCTGGTGATCTAAAACAGTGTGGAGTAAAAAGAAATAGCTAATCTATGATGAGCTCCACCGAATGAACCATCTGCCTATGGAACTAAGAGTCAGAAACCATCAAGACGCTATAACGGTGGTCTGAATTAATTACCACCTTCCACCAAAACCAGAAAAGACAGCCGAAAGGAAGCTGCCTAAACAAAGCGTCGTTACGCTCCACCAATCTAGACTACCCTATAAGACAGTTCAGGAGGTGGAAATGTATGCCCCCACGTACAAGCAGTTTACTTGTACATGAGCAGCAGGGGTATCAGCAATATCAGCAGTAACCGGTAGTACAGCCCCCAGTGCAGAACTACTGCCTGGTTGAACAAGGCCGGCATTCTTTGCCTCTATATCAACGAATCCTGGGTCGACCGGTACACCCCAGCCATACGCAGTATCGGAACCAGACCAGTGTTCAAGGTCATCACTCACACTTTCGGTGACGGCTACATCATCACATGGGCTTGACCCGGGTAACCCACCAGGGACGGCAGGAGGCGAAGGGAATAACAACACCCGCGAGCCATCCGAACTGGTGGCCGGAGGTTGGCGACTATTAGACAATGGACCTATGACAGGCTCCACTATGACCTGAGGCTGTCTTAATCCTAGAGCTTCGCCGACGGAACGTGGCGCAGAGGAGGGCCTGGCGACCCCCTGAGATTCGGGTAAATTAAAATTCGGAAATACAACTCCCACCCGCCCTAAAACTTCACACACAATACAGCATGATCAGTCCCTGGTCTGGGATGCAATCTGGATACATCCCAGCCAGGACAGCCATCAACAATTGGGGTTGCTAAAGGGCGTAGGGAATTACCGGCGACACGTACATATCACCGTTTGATGACAGGAGGGATGCAAGCGGGCACGGGGACCCATACTAATGGGAGAGCCCAGGAAGACAGTTCAGAACTGAACTGGATATAGAGAGTACATCACTACTCTCTACGACCTGGCGCAACATCAGAACCCAAATATAATAACCCTTACTCACCAGGGAATACCCAACCAGTCTACCAAATAACGCCCTTTCGACTAGCTTGTTGCGTTTCTTCCCATTGACTAAGGTGACAAAGCAAGGGCAACCAAACACACGCAACAACGACACATCAGGAACCATGTAGATGTCGGCGTCGGAGGACTGGAATCGGGGAGTTAATACTGAGTAGTTTCAGTTATTCCTGGAGGGAGGGTGTGATCCTCGTATACCAAAGTATACTCAGTACGCGTAGACTGACCTCCAGGAGTCCGGCTTCGGTTTATATACTAATCGGAATCGGAAGGTGGTCGGTAGTCGGTGGTAGCAGTGTCGGTAGCAATGTCGGTAGCAGGTCGGTGGCAGGTCGGTGGCTGGTCGGTAGCAGTATCGGTAGCAATGTCGGTATCAGGTCGGTGGCAGGTCGGTGGCTGGTCGGTAGCAGTATGTGGTAGGTGGTCGGTAGTCGGTGTGTGTGATGTGTGATGAGTAGCAGTGTCGGTGTCAGCTGGTCGGTAGTCGGTGTGTGGTAGCTGGTCGGGAGTCGGTGGTCGGTCGTCTGTGTCGGTGGTCGGCCAGGCTACTACAAGTGCTCCCCCTTTCAGACAACCACGTCCTCGGGGTTGCTGCCTGTAGTGAGTCTGCTGAAATAGTCAAGAAGTAGTTGCTTCTCGTCGGGGGAGTCAAATTTGGATTCAGGTATCCATGCATCATGGTAAGATGGGAACCCTTTCCATGAAACTTTGAGGTACCGTTTGAATTTAACAAGGTTTGTTCCAGTGCGGCGTTCGGATGTACGGTGGTCCAGTACTTCAGAGATACGGCAGTCGGGAATGTCATCTGCATCAAGTACTACCGGTGGTGGTGTAGGGTAGCATGTGGCCGGTAAATGGTTGAAGGAGGGGACTCCCCATCCTTGTGCAGGTTCGGGGTCCGGAGAGGATGGTGGAGAAGGGACGGTATCGGAAGGGGTAGGAAGTGGTGGAGGTGGGGGAAGGTTCGGTGGACAGAGTCGGAGGAGGGAAACATTGAATACGTTATGTAACCTTTTGAGGTCATCGGTTAGTGCAAGTTCGGCTGCATTAGGGCCAACCATTCGGGTTATGGGGTATGGACCAAGGTGTTTGGGCAAAAGTTTCTTTCCAGCACCACGTCTGAGGTTTGTGGCATTTATATAGACATAGTCTCCTTGCTTGAAAGTGGTTGGTGCTTTGCTTTTGTCATAGTACTGCTTTTGTCGGTTTTGGGCGGTAGCAATGGATATCTTTGCAAGGGAGATTGCTGTACGGATTTTGTCGGCTTGAGTAGTTGCAGCCGGTACTACAATGTCGGACAGCTTATAGTATTCGGCAACCTCTCGAGAGAAAGGAGTGTGTGGGTGTCGGCCATAGTTCAGATAAAAAGGAGAGAACCCTGTGCTGGTTCGTTTTGCATTATTAATGGCAAAAGCAACGGCAGGGAGGAGGAGATCCCAATCATCGGGTGTGTTGCTCACAAAGTGCCGTAAGATTTCTTCAATAACTCTGTTGAGTCGTTCAGTTTGCCCGTTAGTTTGCGGGTGATATGCAGATGTTAGGGTGGTACGGGTGCCCATGAGTTCGGCAAATGCACGGGTAAAGAGGCCGGAGAATTGTTTACCTCTATCAGAAATCAGGGTTTTCGGTGTGCCATGATATTGGACGACATGTTCGAAGAGGTGTTGTGCAAATCGGGGGGCAGTACAAGTCTTTGTAGAGGGGATGATGTGTACCATTTTGGTAAGCCGGCAGACAAAGACAAGGATTGCATCAAATCCACGGACAGTTTTCAGGATGCCGGTGAGGAAATCAGTGGAGACTTGTTCCCAAGGTTCGGTGGGGATCGGCAGAGGTTGCAGTTGACCTTGAGTCTTTGCAGGGTGAGATTTATTTCGGTGACAATTTGGACAGTGTCTGATATAGTCATCAACATCCTTCTTCAGGCCGGACCAATAGAACTGTCGTGCGACAAGATCAAGGGTACGGTCTCGACCTTGATGACCAGATAGACGGTTGTCATGATGTTCGGATATGATACGGTTTTTCAGGACCGTAACATTCGGTATTGTAATGCGGTCGGGGTGTTGGGATGAAGATTTTGTCAGCCAAAATCCGTCGGTGATTTTCGTAAGCTTATCGGTAAATGATTTGGTAGCAAAGGAAGTGTCGGTTGTATACCCCAAGAGGATTTCCTGTTTGACAGACGGTGGGTCGGGCAGTGTCTGACCTTGTGCAACAATTGCATTGAAAAAGGCCGGGTGTCGGGAAAGTGGGTCAGCAACATTGTTCCGGCCAGCAATGTGTTTCCACGTGTACTCAAATCGGGAGAAAAATTCCATCCATCGACCCTGTTTGGGGCTGAGAAATTGCTGTGTTTTCAGGTAAATCAGGGGACAGTGGTCGGTTATAAGGTCAAAGGTGGTACCTTCAAGGTAGCATCGGTATTCACGGAGGGCTTGGTGACAAGCATACAGCTCTTGTTCACCAGTTGTATAGTTTTTCTCAGTGGAAGAGAACTTTCGGGAATAATATGAAACGGGGTGGTTCTCTTGTAACAAGACTGCACCCATGCCATTGACGGATGCATCACAAATTAATGTGAACGGTTTTTCGGGATTCGGTAGAGCCAGGAGTGGTGCAGAAGTGAGAGCAGTTTTGGTAGCCTCAAAACTGGCGGAATGGGCATCAATCCATTTGAATCGGTTGGAGGAGGCTGTGAGAAGAGTTGTTAACGGTGCCATAAGGCTAGAATATCCCTGGATATATTTCCGGAAATAGTTGGAAAGTCCAAGGAAGGATCGGAGGTCGGCAACGGTGTTCGGTTGTGGCCAGGAAGTGATTGTATCGGTTTTGGAGGGATCCATTTTGAGATGTCCATGTCCAACATACATACATACATACATTACATGTTAAAGTCTACTTGACACCGCGAGGGTGTATGAGACTCTGTGCTTTAAACAAAAAGAAAAAGCACCCACAAAGCAAAAAACCCCATTACATCAGGGGTGTGTCGAGGACAAACAAACCAAACTCCCAACCACCGTTTTGGTGGCGTAGGTATTAAACCCCTTAGAGCAGGACCCAGATCTCAACCACTTACAGTGGCGGAGGTAAGAAGCTAACAAATGAGAAGTCTCAAGAAGAAAAAAAAGGGATAATAAATTACGGTGCCACTAAGCAGTCCAGGGCTTCCTGTCTTGCTCTTCTACAAGTAGAAAGATAGTCGGCTAGGTTGCTCCAAAAAGACTTAGTGCCATTTCCATTCATAAAGGTTCTGAATGTGGAATCGCAGAATTCCACATTCCATACGGTTAAGTCGGTATCCTCATGGACATGCCTATAAATATCTGTAAACAGATTCTGGTAGCGGAGGCGAATATCATTATAAAAAGGGCACTCAAACATATGCATTTCATCCTCAGTTTTTTGGAACCCACACATTTGACAGTGTCTCATTGAGCGAGGGATGTGTGCTCTATCCACCACCCTCATTCTTTCTGTGTTCAGCCAATGGGAACCCATTCTAAACTGCGCTATAGAACGAATCTGATCCTGCTTATGTAAGGCGGATGTAAAAGGAATCAAGCCATTCTCATCATTGCTGTTGGCTGCGAACCATTTTTGGTATCGGAGGCGTTTAAAGCCAACCCTTCTCTCATCAGGGATGTCTCTAACTGCATTGGTGTCACTTGGGTACTTAAACCTCCATGACTCAAAAACTTCAGACATAATACCTTCGACATCGACAGCCTCCAAAATGTTGATGTTTTTACTGGATCCTAGCTTGTGGAGAGCACAACGCAAGTCATGAACCCAGCCAGTGTTGGAGTCAAAAGATTCCTCAAGAGCCATTCTAATGAGATCCTCAGGTTCTTTATGTATGGTCTTGTTCCAGAAGCGCAAAGCTTGTTTAAGCCAAGCAAAACACAACGGGGTTCTACCCAGCTCTTCCATGATAATATTAGATGTAGTAGATTGGCAAACACCCAACATTTGTTTAAGTATACCTCTATGCCATTTCTCACAAGCATGGTCATTTGAGATAAGTGTGTTGTTCAGAATAGAAGGAGCCCACACCTCACAGCCAAAATTCAGGATAGGTTGTACAAGAGAATCAAACAGGTGGGTGAGAATATCAATATTGTATATCTCCATAGTATGGCATCGCCTACGAAGCATGTGGTGTGCCTTTTGGGCCTTAGTGAGCATCCTAGAAAAAGCAGCTTTTGCACGATTGCTTGAGTCACCATCCACAAAGAGGGATCCCAAGTAGATAAAAGATAACTTTGTAGAAAGTTGTGCTCCATCATAGACAAATTTGTAATCAGGATCCATGCGGGCCTCATCACAGAATTGTTTGTTGAAAACGACAATCTCAGTTTTCTTTATATTCACAGCCATCTTAGTAGCCTCGCAGAAATCTCTCAGGCAGTCAAGCATCGCTTGCATATCTGCCGGGGATTCTGCCATTATAGCTAGGTCATCAGCAAAAACAATATGACCAAGGAATTTCATTTCGGATTGAAGAAAGTCGCATTTGTGGAGTCTGCAATAGAGTTTCTCCTTTCGGAGGATATCAAACACTAGACGGAGGTGTTTCAGATGGTCGGCAGGGTTTTTAGAAAAGACCAGAATATCATCGAGGTATATAACCACGAAGTCATCAAGATGGTCCCTGAAAAGTCGGTTCATAAGGGACTGAAAGCCGGATGGACCATTACAGATGCCCATAGGTAGTACCACATATTCAAAGTGACCAATCGGTGTGTTGAAAGCAGTTTTCGGTATGTCGGATGGGAGGATTCTCATTTGGTGGAACCCCTGTTGGAGGTCGATTGAGGAAAAGCAAGTGGCACCTTGTAGTTTGTCAAAGAGATCCTCAATACGGGGAATTGGATATCGGTTTCGGATAGTGAATGCATTGACTGGCCGGTAGTCGATACACAAACGGAGGGAACCATCAGGTTTCGGTATGAACAGTACCGGGGAGCCAAATGGAGATGAACTAGGTCGGATCCATCCTTTGGATAGGAAATCGGCAACGGTTGTCTTGATTGCAGACATTTCTTTGGGAATCATGCGGTAACAATTGCGGTACGGTATTTTCGGGATGTTCGGTTGGAGAGGAATGAGTTCATCAATCTGGTCACGGAGAGGGGGTAAACCAGGGACTTCGGTGAAAATGTCGGTGTAAGAGTCGGTAAGGGTACGGAGAGCTGCAGCATCGGTATGTTCCGGTGGTTTAGGCTCAATAGTCAAATTGTTGAGTGAAACATGTGCAGTCTGAGACGGTTTGTCACATGGGATTGTGCCAGATTGGGGACGGTGATCGGATGTGCGGTCAGGTTGTGGTTCTGCACTGATAGGCTGCTGTGGTTGTACCAAAAAAGGGAAGGAACTGCATCCTTGGCGGATGAGTTTACGGGCGCCCTTGGCGGTGATCATTTGCGGTGTGTCGGAGGAGGGAAAGGAGGCCAAGAAATGGGCAAGTGCGTGTTGCATGACAGCTGGACCAGAGCCAGATCGGGTTTTTGAAACGGAGGATATTGTGAAGTCTGAGCCAGTTCGGTAACGAAGTGTTAATGTCTGTGCACTCATGTCAATATGGGCTTTATGTTGGCGAAGGAATTGATCACCTAAGATGAGGTCAAATGTTGTGGACGGTGTGCTTAGAATTAAGATTCGGAGTTTGGTGGTGAATTTACCAAGTTGGAGTTTTGCAATGGCTTGGCCAATAATCGGTATGGTCTGTGGACCGCCGGCAAGGGAGACAGAAGGTAGGGGGCATGATGTAATGGTGAGTCCCATACTCTGGGCCATACGGAGTGTGCCAAAATTATGGGATGCACCGGTGTCACCTAAAATGGAGACTTTGGCACCTGCCAAGAGGCCGGAATAAACATTAGCCAGTGGGATGAATGTCGGTAGGTGTGATAAGGTAGCGGCTGAGTTGGTTACGGCAGGGGTTGTAATTGTCCATGCATGGACTGGCCAGTGTTTTTCGGATGGGTCGGTTTGAGGGAATACAGTATGGTATGGCAGAGATGTGAGAAATGATGCTTTCTGCTCTTCAAGCATCTGTACGGTGCCCAGGTAGTGTGGGGTACCAAGGGGTACTAAAACGGTTAGCTGAGTGCCGGGGGGTCGGGTTTTCAGGTATGCAAAGGTGGCTTGGGACGGTAATTTCTGTGCCAAAGTTAAAACAGAAACGGAGTCGGTAGTTGGACTAAGCAGATTTACATCAGCGCTAACGCCATCAAATGATAACTGTAAAATCTGTTCAAGGATTGGCACATTGAATAGAACGGTGTCCCTGCCAATGACCTATTTGTCATTATTAGCCATCCAGGTCTTGGGGTCAGAATCGGGAACCGGCTTCGTTTTAGCCTTGCAGTCAGCAGTCATGTGACCAGGCCTGAAACAGTTATAGCAGCTACCCGCTAGTCGGAGGGCTCGCAACTCACTGACCGGGATGTGTTGGCCGGTTTGGAAGTGCGTTACGTAGCTCAGTGACTTGTGTTTCTTGAAAGCCGGATCATACTCATGGCCTGTAGCAGAGCCGGGACGGTGGACAGAGCCCGGAGTGTTGCCTGAGCCAGAGCCAGGACCAGAGTTTGGCCGGAAACCTGTGCCTTGGCCATAGCCGCGGCCAGCACGTCCATGGTGCTCATGGGGGCGCTTAGTCGGCATGTTGCCGTCATGTGCTAAGGAGTCGGTAGCCATGCGGCCGGGGTTGCCCTAAGGAGACGGATAGGGTCGGTTGAATGGTCTGTTAAACGGGATGTTGGTGCCGGTTGGTCGGTGTTTTAAGTGGGCAGTCAACTTCAGTTTTCGGTCCTCACCCAGGGTGTGAGTTATGATTTCGTCTAAGGTGATAAAATCCTGACCGAATGCCTGTACGGCACTCTGATCAGATGCCTGTACGGCACTCGTGTTCTAGTAGTATACGCTGACAATAATGCCTGACTCGGGAGGAAAACGGGGGGGTTCGATCCTCCCCAGAAGGTCGCGGTACTTAGGCGGGTTGCGGGTCTGATCAGTACTAAGTTGCCCCCAATCGTAAGACCATAGCTGAAAGCTTGGCTGTGGATTAGTGGAACCTCTGGGTAATCTGTTCTCCTCCCGGGACATGCATTATTGTCAGCGTATACTACTAGAACACGAGTGCCATACAGGCATCTGATCAGATGCCTGTACGGCACTCGTGTTCTAGTAGTATACGCTGACAGTGGTTGACAAGGCACAGTGGTTTGAGGAAGTCGGTTAGGCCGGTGTGGAACAGTTTAACCTGTAGGTCAGGGGTCAGGGTTGGGACGTAGGAAACGGCATCACGAAATTGTCCCAAATATTCGGCAACGGTGGTGTTCTGAAACATTCGGATTCTGCCAGCAAAAAAACTTTCGATAGTTCTATCCTTCAAAGAGCGCACCTCAGTGTCGAACCTCTCTAGGAACGAAGCTGAAAACTCTGCCGGTGTGGACAGAGGGTTGAGCTGCTGGTACATTCCTAGCCACCTCTTACCCTCATGGTCAGAAGTCTGTATGAATGCCAGACGGGCCAGGTCACCAGGATTCTCGGCGTTAGCCCTATTGATGGTGACGGATGCCTCAAGGCCCTCAAGGAAAAGCCGGGCTGCATTGTCCTTGAGGTTTCTACTGTCAAAGGTTGGATACCGGACCTTCAAACTAGAGGATGGTTGTCCCCAAGCATGGGCCGGTTTGTTCACGGCCTCCAACTCGGTAATACGAGCAAGGAGGGCAGCCATTTGGCTCGGTTCCATAGCAGGAGGTGCGGTGGTGGCCAGAGACGGTGGGTTTGGTGGGGGCGGGGGGAGGACCTCAGGTGTTACAGCGGTCTGAGGGGGCGGGGGTGGGGGTGGGGCCGGGGGGAGGGCCGCAGGTGTTACAGCGGTCTGAGGGGGCGGGGGTGGGGGTTGGGCCGGGGGGAGGGCCGCAGGTGTTACAGCGGTCTGAGGGGGCGGGGGTGGGGGTGGTGGCACAGTTGGAACTGTGTCAGGCGGGGGTGGGCCGGTTGCCGACTGTGGTGCCAGTGTTGGTTGCTGATTCGGCACAGTGTGAGCCAGAGTGGATGGTCCGGCACCATTAAGGTGCTCAGGTTCGGTGTCCGCACTGTTGCGGGTCATGCGCGGGGGCATGTCGGAGTCTGTTGAGTCGGATTGTGATAGATCGGTTAGTCAGGTTAAAGAGATCGGGGGAAGGCAGCAGGCCAGGAGTGGGATGGAAAACAGTCGGGGATGTAACTACGAGGGCTAACTGGTGAAGTGAACAAGTCGGCACCAGTCACGGAGGCAAGGTGAACGAATGTGCGGCAGGAGAAAAATTACGAGGGCCAGATAAGCAAATTCGGGCTAGGAGATCCACGAGGGCGGTGTGAACAATTCGGCACGAGAGAATTCACGTACCAGTGTTGTCGGTGTTATCAGTTGTGTCTGTCAGGGACAGATTAGAGAATGGATTGGAGGGGTCGGTGGATCGGTGTAGGGTGCCAGTGCCGGTGGCGGGTTGGCTGCGACTGCTCGCGTGTCTTTTCTTTTTAGACTGTCGGAGGTGAGGAAAACAAAGGCCGGTTAATGACGGGATTGTCGGGGAGGGTCGGTGGTGGTCCCTGGAAATAGAGCTAATCAAGGAGACTGGGGGACGGAATTCGGCGTTTGCAGCAACGATTCAGTCAGTGGCATACCATTATGATTGAATGTCTGGAATAACCAAGGGGGCTACAAAATCCGGTGTGTTCAACGAGACAGAAAAAATCCGCTGGGCCGATCGGATGCTCAGTGTGAAAACCCCAGCTCCAAGGCTCCAGACAAGGCTCCGAAACCACTTGTAGATGTCGGCGTCGGAGGACTGGAATCGGGAAGTTAATACTGAGTAGTTTCAGTTATTCCTGGAGGGAGGGTGTGATCCTCGTATACCAAAGTATACTCAGTACGCGTAGACTGACCTCCAGGAGTCCGGCTTCGGTTTATATACTAATTGGAATCGGAAGGTGGTCGGTAGTCGGTGGTAGCAGTGTCGGTAGCAATGTCGGTAGCAGGTCGGTGGCAGGTCGGTGGCTGGTCGGTAGCAGTATCGGTAGCAATGTCGGTAGCAGGTCGGTGGCAGGTCGGTGGCTGGTCGGTAGCAGTATGTGGTAGGTGGTCGGTAGTCGGTGTGTGTGATGTGTGATGAGTAGCAGTGTCGGTGTCAGCTGGTCGGTAGTCGGTGTGTGGTAGCTGGTCGGGAGTCGGTGGTCGGTCGTCTGTGTCGGTGGTCGGCCAGGCTACTACAAACCACACCGTAGAACATCTCATAAAGAGTATGCCACCCTAGTTGTACAGCCGATTGCGAAGATAACACACTAGCACTCTGCTGAGCAGTGTCATCATCAACAACTCATGCACTGCCACAACTAATCGAGATCAACCATGCCTCTATACCACTTAACTAAAAATTCCTAAGCCCTATCAGAACTCAAACACTTGAACACAAACTCATGTAGTTGAGGCATACACCTAAGGGGGGCACCCAGGGGAAGGACCAGGGGCACGGTAAGACAAAGAACGCGACCACTGTCGAACCACGGAACGCACCCAGGGGTCCCAAGGATCCTAAGAGAGAAAAAATATCCACCAAGATATCATGCCAAAGAACCTCCACGGCCGCTGGACTAGGGCCAGGACGGCGTCCACTTCGGCCTTTAGCATGGGCGAAGTCCGGCGCTGCGAGACCTGGGATCACAGAAGGTGGGGAAGCGTTAGGGCGAAGTCGAGATTTGAGGTATGGGAAAAAGGAGACGAGGATGAAAGTGCAGCAAGTCGCACCAGGTTCAGAAAATCGCACCAATGGCAGAAAATCGCAAATCGCAAGGGCACAATTCGAAATTTATCGCTAAGATGCGAAGAGCAGAGCCGAGGCATGTAAAGGTCCTAATATCCCGCCGTCGATGATCAGTCAATCCCAAGTCCCCCCCTCTATCGCTCGACTCACCCGGTTGGGGGGTAGAGGGAGCAGCACCCGTAGTGGTGCTGACCATACCCCCCTGCTTCCTACCACCTCCAGAATCTCCAGGTCCAGAGGCGTAGGTCGTTCTCCTCTGGCGAACCCTACGGCAGTGCCGGCGATCCGCCAGCTTGATCGAAAAAATTCTCCAGAAGGTAGCACAGAGCCACTAGAGCGCAAGCTCATGCCAGGAGCCGACCGTCGGCTGGGCAGAGCAAAGGGGGCACAGACGACGTAGACATCAGCAGGGAGCTTGGTCGGCTTGGCAAACTCCGGGTCCGCAGGCAGAGCCTCAAACACCGGAGAAATGTTAGCGACGTCAAGGACGCGAGCAGACGAAGACAGGGTATCTCCACCGATGTCCAGGCTAGTCGCCGACTTGAGTCTGCACGTCACAGTCATCTACGACAGACGGGAGGAGGCGACAGACGGCAGGGGAGGAAAAAGAAGGGAAGATG
Organism: Chlamydomonas sp. ICE-L; assembly: GCA_013435795.1. Lineage (NCBI taxonomy): Eukaryota > Viridiplantae > Chlorophyta > Chlorophyceae > Chlamydomonadales > Chlamydomonadaceae > Chlamydomonas > Chlamydomonas sp. ICE-L. The sequence continues at coordinate 18,038,144 of JACBWV010000730.1, forward strand.
GAGGAATGATTGGGGGGGGGTAACTTCCACGATGGCGGAAGGATCCTCCTCTCCGGCAGCAGAGGCCGCTGGCGCGCAATCAATCAGCCAATTTGTCGGCATTGCAGGACTTCGGAACTTCCAGAATGAAGCTCGTTGAAGCCAAGGAGAGGACGACGTAGAAGATGCATTAAGCAGTGGTACCATGATGGACCCAATGACCTATCAGCTTTAATACACTCCGTAGAGTGGACAGAGATGATTGCGACGGAACAGACGCGCCAATCTATACACGGAGACGAGAATAATGTTACAAGCACAGGAGACCCATTAAGGGGCACCAGTGGAGGAAGGAGCGGCAGCCTGGAACCTGATAAGGGTACAGGCTATACAGCACGTGTTAGGGGATCAGGGGACGCAGCCCACCAGAAGAGCTGTCACCGTGTCATGAAGGATGACACAGTCTACGGGAAGCTGTTACTATCTACAGCTATAGTTCTAAGGAAGTACAGAAGTAGTCACCAAGACATAAAACGATCAAGTGAACCGCAATTGATGCTGTTACTAGGTCACCCTTTGCCGTCCCTGGAGGTGGCCAGAAAATATATACAAATCAGATCCAGCACAGACACTCCGATACGCGATTAAAAATCAAAACAGTACACATGGTCTGTTTGTTATCACGATTTAGCAAAAGTTCTGCTACCCTGCCCCTTGCGGTCTGTCTGGTCACTGCCCCTATAAGTCTATATGGCTGGCTGGCTGGCTGGCTGGCTGGGGGGGTGGGGGGGATGGGGGGGGTAGATACTTATTGTACGATGTTTAAAGTGGTGCCAATGGACTTAACTTGCCAAGGCCTACTCATGGGTGGTCTCAGAATGTCATTTGGAGGTCTGAGTAAAAAGTAAAAAAAAAAATGAGGGCTGACCCCCTCCCCCCCCCCCCCCCCCCCCCCCCCAAGCCCCAGCCCAGCCCAGCCCAGCCCAGAGTATGAGTGGGTGAATGGCCGTGTGAATGACAAGGGCAGTTCATTTGCACCACTTCAGACCCACGGGGTGGGGGTGGGGGTGGGGGTGGGGGGGTATGGTTGGATAATGTGGGTGGGTGAATGGGTGGGATCCAAGGGGAAGTGTAGCCATGGCGCCATGCTGAGATAACTGTCCTGCTACTGTTTTGTTTGAAATAATGAAAACTCCAGTTTCTGGCCGCCCACCAGGATGTTTTTTTCCCCTCCCGGTGGAAAAGTGGAAAAGTGAAAGAAAAAAGTGACGAGAATTGGAGTTGACGAAGACGTGGTCGAGTAGGTTGCCGTAAAAACCAGGTTTCTCCACCTAGAGTCGAGCTCTTACTATCTTAGGGTTTTTGGGGTTATCTGGGAGCTGAATTGAAGCTCAGCCCCCTGCTCAGCCATATCAGGGCGCGCCGTCGGCCATCCGCCCTATCGGCCATGGCCGCGGCCATCCAAAGGAGTGACCGACGTGCCAGCTCATAGTACGTACACCGCCACCTCATCACATTGATTTGCCGGCTCAAAGGTTGTACAACGCCACCTCATCACATATCTGTGGCGCCTGCGCATGCTAGCTCCAGGCGCAGGCGCTTGAGAAGTGGGCAGCATGGGGCGAGATACTCGCAACCTCGAAATTTCGAAAATATCTGCCCAGTGATGTGAACAGGTGTAACTTGGTGGAAAATATCCACGTAATGTTACCGCAATGACCCATATTAGGGTACCGCAATCATATCAAATTTGAGTAATATACACCATTCAATGGTGACAGCCTGAGCAACGACCGACCGCCGCCGACCGCCGTACAAAACGTACGAGTTCGGACTTGCTCGCCACTGTGTACTTACATGGCGTATTGATTAAGTCTTCTGGATCGCAACGCTGATTAGGATCAGTTCATGGAAAGAACGCTCGTGGGCAGTACATCACTGTTACAACTCTTCTAGGAGTTAGTTTGGGGTGGTGGTATGACTTGGCTTGGTTTGTTGGGTTCGTGGTTTGGGCTAGGCCCCCAAGCCCTCCCACTGTGCCCAACTAACAACCCCTCTCCCTGTCTTAGGTCGAGTGAGCTCTTCGCTGCTTGGAGCGTCTCATCTCATGCCATCTTCTCAGGAGTTGTTGCCAAAGGTAAGCCTAGTCATGCCGTGTACAGAATAAGTTGTAACATTGACATGAGTCCCTGTAGTCGGTGGCTACCGCTTAGGACTGCCGCGCCGACCCCGGTTACGTACCTAGCTGTGTAGTTTACGTACCGGGCTGCGTAAGTTGCTACGTAGATTACGTACCTGACTACGTAGTTGGTACGGGCCTGTCCCCGTGTGTGTCTACGTAGTCTACGTGCTAGACTACGTGTCTGCCTACGTGGTCCACGTACCCGCCTACGTAGTTGATAACGGCCCGTCCGCTTTATTGTCTACGTAGTCCACGGACTCGTAAACGTGTTGGGTTACGATCTTAGTGCCGTATCCCCCGTATTCTACCCGGTCACATACGTGATCCGTTTAAACTGATCTGATCTATTCGAATGATCATGTAGGTCCCTTTCCAAGACTTCTTTGGACAGCGCACCATTGGCATGGTGCGTGTCTCTACTGCGCCCCTCGCTCCTTTGGGCACCGCTGCGGCCCATGCCCTCTACCAGGACGGGTTATCTCGGGCAGCTCAGGTGACTGATCCCTCTGTTGTCGCTAGTACTCTGGCCAAGCGGTATGCTGTGGGGCAGGCGCTAGAGGCGTGGTTGGCTCGCTTGCCTCCTCCTTTCCCCCAGAGCTTGCTTGCTGCTTGCCCCGAGGATGTGCTGTGCTTCATGCAACAGCATTGGGTGCTCCATCATGGCCGTAGCGTGGTCGCAGGGGTCGATCACCCTGTGGCTTCTCCCCAAGGGGTGGCAGGCTCTCTCAGCCATCTGTCCACGCTCTTCGATACCCTAGGCCGGAGTGGTCCTTACAATGCTCTAACTAGTACTGGGAACCCTTGTGACAGCCCCGCCGTGCGTGCCTACAAGCGTGGGTATCAGCAGATCTTGTGGCAGGCCGGGTATCAAGAGGTGGCTGCTGTCCCTATGGTGGAGAGCAAGGTGTTGGCTCTCATGGCATACCTCCACCAGATGGCCCGTACTGCTCGCACTGTAGTAAAAGCCATCTCTTTCTTCCGGGATGCTCTACTAGTGGAGCATGCCTGGCTCACTGCTTACCGAGGAAAGGAGGGGGGCATGTTGTGTTTGCCTGACTTGCACCATGCCGATCTCACTCCCATCTTCCCTGATGGGTATTCTCCTGGGGTGGGCATTGTCCCCCATCTAGTCACCATTCCTACTCATGGCACCAAGACTAACCGCCGAGGTCGCGCCTACCAAGCTCCTGTGTACTTCCACCAGAAGCCTGGTGATCCTGTCCACTATTTCGTGGCGCACCTGTGGGCTTATCTCCAGCTATGTGACCTGGCTGGGCACCCCATCTCTCATTTCTTGTTTAGGCCAGCCCTCCCCACCTCCCGGGGGTTCAAGGAAGCCCCCTACTCCTCCTCCTGCTTCACTAAGCTGATCAAACGCCACCTGAAGGCTTTGGACATGTATGGGGGGGAGACGAGCCACAGCTTTAGGCGTGGTACCCTGCAGGCCACAGCAGCCACTTCTGGTCGCCAAGCTGCTGCCCTGCATGGTGGCATTAAGACGGCGAGGGTGGTCTCCTTGTACCTCCACCCCACAAGGCACTTGGGACGTGTGTCTCCTCCTTCTCCAGTCTAGTACACTAGTGCCTCTTGGTTACAGTCTTGCACCCGCTTTAGTTTGTGTACACCGTGCTCTCTCCTTGACCCTGCACTCCGACATGTGCTCTAGAAATCCCTGGTTTCCGTGGTTCTCCCGCCAGGGGTAATTGTCGACTGCAATGAGCAGACGGTTAAACGCCAAACTCAGGCGTATAGACCATTGTAACAATATTTTTCTTCTTCTTCTTGACCCTGTCTCGTCCCGTCTGCCCGGTTTACTCCCTCTTTTGGGTGACATCCAAAGGTACATATAACCATACGTATCCTTATCTAGACAATGGGCATCATCCTCGTAAAAAAGACAAGGGTGGTGGGTGGGATCTTTTTTACAGCAAATAGCAATTATACTTGAGTTGCTTCAGATGCTTGATCGGTGGCAAGCAGGTGCACTCGCCCTTGATTCGTCTTCCCATGTACTCACTCCTCCCTCCCCCGCTTGTGTACTGCAGGGTAAGTACATCCCCGGGGCTAGAGGATTCCGGTAATCGGCATGGAAAGAACGCTCGTGGGCAGTACATCACTGTTACAACTCTTCTAGGAGTTAGTTTGGGGTGGTGGTGTGACTTGGCTTGGTTTGTTGGGTTCGTGGTTTGGGCTAGGCCCCCTAGCCCTCCCACTGTGCCCAACTAACAACCCCTCTCCCACCCATCCTGGCCACCAGCCATTCCCCACACCTCCACCCCACACTGGCTAACTAGCCTCTTCCCCCCCTTTTTTCTTCCTAGGTTTGTTCCGTGTCCTCCACTGGGTCCTGCTCTGACTGGGCCACTCCCTAGGCCCTCCCCTATGCTCCTAACAAGGATGCATTCTCCCCACTACAGGCCGCCCTAGGCCCTACCCAAACATGATGTACTGCACCCTGATGGGTACTTGGGGAACATGTGTTCTCTTGCTCTGCTTTTTCATGCAGCATTGGTCCAGCCTGCATGAGTTCCTGTCTCCCAGGCAATTCCTTTGATGACACCACTGGGAGCCCTGCTAAGACAGCTAGCCTAGGCCTATTCCAATTAGGCATGATCACTATGCAATCCACTTGCCCAGCCTTGATCTTGAGCAAGATCTCCGGCAGCAGCTGGAAGGGGACGTTGATTAAGGCCAACCGTTACTCCCCTGGCCGCCCCTTTTCTAACCTAGGGGTGCTGAAAGGCATCTACCCCCAGGCACCCTTCCCCCAATTGACCCATGTACCTTTGTGTTTGTCCCTCATGCAAACACGTCCAGTATGGGGGACCTGTGTGCTGATAAATTCCAGATTTCCAAGCACTCACAGTGCCGATCAATTCCATATTTCCAAGCACTCACAGTGCCGATCATATCCATATATTCAAGCACTCATAGTGCCGATCAAATCCATATAATAAAGCACTCACAGTGCCGATAAGTTCCATAAATTCAAGCACTCACATTGCTGATAAATTCCATTTATTCAAGCACTCACATTGCTGATCAATTCCATTTATTCAAGCACTCACAGTGCGGATAAATTCCATTAAAACAAGCACTCACATTGCTGATCAATTCCATTTATTCAAGCACTCACAGTGCTGATAAACTCCATGTATTCAAGCACTCACAATGCTGATCAATTCCATTTATTCAAGCACTCACAGTGCTGATCAATTCCATTAAAACAAGCAATCACAGTGCTGATCAATTCCTTTTATTCAAGCACTCACAGTTCTGATCAATTCCATTTAAACAAGCACTCACAGTGCCAATCAATTCCGTTTATCCAAGCACTCCCAATGCTGATCCATTCCATGTATTCAAGCACTCACAGCGATGATCAATTCCCCTCATTCAAGCACTCACAGCGCTGGTCCATTCACCTCATTCAAGCACTTTACAGTGCTGAACAATTCACCTCATTCAAGCACTTCACAGTGCTGATCAATTCATCTCATTCAAGCAATCATTGTGCTGATCAATTCCATATATTCAAGCACTCGCGGTGCTGATAAATTCAACTCGTTCGAGCACTGACAGTGCTGATAAATTCAACCTACGCAGTCATCCAGGCACTCACTGTGCTGATCAGTTCAACCCATTCAAGCACTGACAGTGCTGACCAATTCAACTCATTCAAGACGCACAATTATTATAAATTCAACTCATTCAAGCACGCACAGTGCTTATTAATTCATGCACTCTTGATGCCCCAACACACCTTCGGTAGTGTAGGCTATTCTTGCTAACCCGGCAACAAGTATGTCCCACTAATGGTGCCCAACAACTTGCACCACGTCCTCACATAGTAACGATCTAACTCACCCCACCTTACAGGCGTTTGACAACTTCTAATAACAGGGCTATACCCCCACAAGGTCTCCCACTGCAAATTCTGGCTCCACCACTAATGGTGTCCAAAAGCTTTGAACAGTACTACAACTCTCCAAGGTGACAGACTGTAAATTCCAATAAACATGTCCAACTGCTTCCAATAGGACTACACCTGAAAGGTGTCCTTCTAAGCAGCTCCACCTTAAAAAGGGTGCCCATAGACTTATAACCAGACTGCACCTCTTCCAAGGTGTCCTACAGTAAATTCTGGCTCCTCCAATTAAGGTGTCCAATTGCTCCCAACATGACTACACCTTCACAAGGTGTCCTTCTAAGTGGACACACATTTAAGGTGTCTATAGACTTCTAATAGGACTACATCTCTCCAAGGTGTTATACTGCTTCCAACAAAGCTTGTCCAACTGCCTCCAACACGGCTACACCTTCGCGAGGTGTCTTTCTAACCAGCATCACCTTACAGGTGTCCATAGACTTATAACAAGTCTACACCTCTCGATGGTGTTATACAGCTTCCAACATTGCTTGTCCAAATGCTTCCAACAGGACTACATTTTCACAAGGTGTCCATATAACCAGCTTCACCTTAAAGGTGCCCTTAGACTTTTGACAGGTCTACACCTCTCCAAGGTGTCCTTACACACAATCTAGCTCCACCATTAAAGGTGTCCAACTGCTTCCAATAAGACTACACCTTCACATTGTCCTTAAAGCTGGACATACCTTTAAGGTCTCCATAGACTTCTAGCAGGACTACACCTCTCCAAGGTGTCCTAACGCACAATCTGGCTCCACCATTAAAGGTGTCCAATTGCTTTTAACAGGACTACCCCTTCACAGGGTGTCCATCTCACAGGACACACCTTAAAGGTGTCCATAGACTTCTAGCAGGACCACAACTCTTCAAGGTGTCCTAATACAGATCTGGCTGTACCATTAAAGATGTCCAACTGTTTTCATCAGCACTACATATTAACAAGGTGTCCATACCATAATTGGCAGCATCTTTAAACAGTGTCCATAACAGGCTCCACCTCTCCTCCGAGTGTCCTACAGCACAATCTGGCTCCGCCATAAAAGGTGCCCCCCTGCTTCCAAGTGGACTGCACCTTCACAATAATGAACTTTTGAATGACCCCACCTCAAAGGTGTCCAGACTTATAGTAGGACTACACCCCTCCAAGATGTCATACTGGAAATTCTGGTTCCACTCCCATAGGTGTCCAACTGTTTCCAAGTGGACTACACCTTACCTAGATGTCCCTCTAACTGGCTCCACCATATAAAGTGTCCATAACTCCACCTCTACAGGTGTTTAGGCCAACCCTTCAACCACGCATACTCTTGAGGCCCCACCTCAATAGACATTCATGTCCTCCTTTTAAGAAACAAGTTCAGGCCCCACCCCCATAGGTGTCCAGGCCTATCCCATTTACGACCTTTGGCCCCGCCTCCTAGGTGTCCTAGCCTAAATCACCTATACCCTTAGGCCCCACCTCCTAGGTGTCCCTGCCTATTCCCCATACCACCCTAGGCCCACCTCCAAGGTGTCCAGGCCTATTTTACCTACAACTTTAGGCCCCACATCCAAGGTGGCTTGGCCTATTCCACTATCTTCAGCCCCACCTCCTTGGTGTCCCGACCTTGTCCATGTACACCATAGGCCCCACCACCTTGGTGTCCTGTCCTTTTTCACAAACTAAATTTGATAACCCAGTGTAACCAGGCTCCACCTTACAGGTGTGTTCCAATCCCTCTTCTTGACCCCACTGAGATCAGGCTCCACCTTATTAAAGTGTCCCCTCACTCTTCTTAAACTCAAAAACGGGTGAACACCACCTTAATTTGGTGTCTAAGCCCCCTCTCTTACTTTAAAGAGACCCAGGCTCCACCTCATTTAGGTTTCCAGGCCCCCTCTTTACCCACTGGAGTCTAAACAAACAAAAAACTCCCCCCTACTAAGGATGTCTAAGCACTCCTCTTTCCATTGAGTCCATGCTCCACCTTACTAAGATGTCTAAACCTCCTCCTTAGCCGCTCAGGTCCAGGCTACACCTTACTAAGGTGTCTAAGCCCCCCCTCCTTAAACCACTGAGGCTCAGGCTCCACATCCCTTATGTGTCCAAGCCCCCTTCTTGAAAAGACTTTTGTCTAGGCTTCACCTCTCTAAGGTGTCCAAGCCCCCTCCTTCAACCCATTGGGGTCCAGGCTCCACCTCACTATGGTGTCCAAGCCTATTCCACAACCTTAGGCCCCACCTACTTGGTGTCCAGGCCTATTCAATAATAGGCCCCACCATCGTTTGTCCAAGCCTATCCACAACCTTAGGCTCCCACCTACTGGTGCCAGGCTTTCCACTACCGTAGGCCCCATCCAACTTGGTCCAGGCTATTCAACATAAAGCCCCACCTACTGGGGTCCAAAGCTATTCCACAATAGGCCCACTACTTGGTTGTCAGGCCTATTCACTACCTTAGGCCCCACCACTTGGTTGTCCAAGCCTATCCACAACTTAGAGACCCACCTACTTGGTTTGTCCAGGCTAATTCCACTAACTTAGGCCCCAACTACTTGGTGTCGGGCCTAGGCCACAACATTTAGGCCCACGATTGGTGGTCAGGCTATTCCACAACCTTAGGCCCCACTACTTGGTGTCCAGGACTATTACACTAACCGTAGGCCCCACCTACTTGGTGTCCAGGCCTAATTCCAACCTTAGGTCCCACATACTGGTGTCAGGCCTATTCACAACCTTAGGCCCCAACCACTACTTGGTGTCCAGGCCTATTCCACTACCTTAGGCCCCACCTACTTGGTGTCCAGGCCTATTCCACTACCTTAGGCCCCACCTACTTGGTGTCCAGGCCTATTCCACTACCTCAGGCCCCACCTACTTGGTGTCCAGGCCTATTCCACAACCTTAGGCCCCACGTACTTGGTGTCCAGGCCTATTCCACAACCTTAGGCCCCACCTACTTGGTTTCCAGGCCTATTCCATTACATTAGGCTCCACCTACTTGGTGTACAAGCCTAAAACACGACATTAGGCCCCACCAACTGAGTGTCTGGGCCAAATCCACAACAATAGGCCCCACCTCCTAAGTGTCCAGGCCTATTACACAACATTAGGCCCCACTTACTTGGTGTCCAAGCCTAAAACACAACATTAGGCCCCACCAACTTAGTGCATGGGCCAAATCCACAACATTAGGCCCTACCAACGTCAGTGAACATGCCTAATACACATTACCTCCTCATTAACCCACTGAGGTTTAGGCTCTGCTTAACCTTGGCTTCCAACCCCCATCCCAAACAGCTGAGGTCAAGGAGCCCACCATAATAAGGTGTCCAATCTCCCGGGGGCTACTACTGGGGGTACTCTTTCTCACCTCAAGAGATGTTCTCCAAGGCTGTTCCGCCACCTCTCCTATGCTTTCCAGCATCCTGCATGTATTGCTTGCACATAATGATAAAGCAAGCGTCACACCTTTCAACTCTAAGTCTCTTCTACTTCTTCATATTTGAATGAAAAAAGAGAAAAAGTCCGACCAGACCCTAACTTCATTAAGCACGTACTCGAGCCAAGGGGAATAGCAAGGGGCCTATTGGTGGTAGCAGAAAACACACACTTCAATTAAGGATGCTAAGGTCAAAGCAACACGGTCAGTTTAGAACAGGACCGGATGGAGGGTGGGGGGTGGCAGTCAAACACACTAGCAAGGGCCAAACCAATAAGGCAAAGGACAGCGCAGGGACAGACAGGTCAACCTGGCTTTACCGGTCACCTCCCAGGCGCCTCCTCCCAACCCTGCTGGCCCTAACTGATGCACCACACCTGTCCCCTGAGTCCTACTTGAACTGCTCCCCCCTGAGCGAGTCCCTGTTCTTGCATCTCCTTCCTCTCTGCACCTCCTTTCTCTTTCCAAGCATAATCCGTCCATTCACTGCCTCAACGCTTTCAGGCGTCCAAGCTTTAGCCATGCTCGATTTAAGTCTACCTCCTTGTTTCGACAAACCTCGCTCTATAGGCCGCGTGTTGGACTTAAGTCGCCTCAACTTTAAAGACAAAGCAACAATTAGACAGCAAAGCGCTCACCATTGCTTGTTGCCCTGCTTGTCCGGACCTGGTGGTTCGCCTCCCCTCACAGGGCACTTCCGAACGGTGAGACTGGGGGGCACTATATCGCGGCATCTTTTTTACAGCAAATAGCAATTATACTTGAGTTGCTTCAGATGCTTGATCGGTGGCAAGCAGGTGCACTCGCCCTTGTTTCGTCTTCCCATGTACTCACTCCTCCCTCCCCCGCTTGTGTACTGCAGGGTAAGTACATCCCCGGGGCTAGAGGATTCCGGTAATCGGCACTTGGAACTGGCACCGGAGCTTCAAGAAGTGGCTGCCCTTCCCCCAATCTCTTCTTTCGGAGACGAAGTCACAAGGTGGGTGGATGCCAACTATTAGTGCCAACCATATTCGACACATCAATAGCGATCTTTCATGCCGACTTGAGGCCAGAGATGCTACAGGAGCTCAGAAGGGGCATGGCCCGGCTCTACGATGATTGCGGGTGGGTGGGTGAGTGAGTGACTCAAGATGCACGCGTTAAAGAACGTAGGAAATGTGGTATGAACCTGTCGCCAAGCGCACGAACTTCTTGGGGTGGGAGAAGGCATTTACTTATTCCTGCCGAATGCGCAGTGCTGATCTCTGCGAAGATGGACTCATACTCGAACCCCTCTTGGCACCTATGCCTGAACCTGTTCAATCATAGTTTCAATTCACAGTTTCCGTTCAATTGTTGCCTCGTAACGAGAATTGGCCCTCTAGGCCACGATGGCCGATCGTGCTCGTGTCTTCAGTGGCAATATATTTTGCGTCCGTCGAATGTCTAGCCCAATTTGTATCGGCTGCCTGGGTTTCTCGTCCCAAACACTGGGTGTTTCATACCGCTCGTTGTCGCGTTCCGAGGCAGCTTGGCACTCATGTAGCTAGCCAACTGCCTACAAGCAGTCAAGCTTTCTGCGCAGCTTAACTGTTCGTTTGATGCAAACCTGCCACTGTGCGCGCATGGATGCGCCGTGGATGGATGCCGCCGGCCTTGGGGCCCGGGACGCCCATGGGGGGGGGGGGGGAGGGGGGGGGGGGGTGGGGGCCGCCCGCGTGGTGGGGGTCCGGCGGCTGGAGCGGCGCCCCTTTGGCAGGGACCCTGCATTTGGGGGTGCTGTGGGGCCCGGCCTCAAGGGTGGGATGTGGGTTGCCGGGCTGGTGGCTTGGGCGCGCCCGCGGCGTGCGTTGTTTTTTCGCGGAGGGGGGTGGGCCTAGGCGTGTTGGGGTTGAGGGGCGGGTGGTCGTGGAGTCTGCTTGTTGGGATGGGGGCTGCTGGGTGGGGTTCCCCGTGGGGGGCCGTAGTCGAATAACTGATGGCTTCGCTTCTCCGGCGCGGGGGGGCACCCAATCTTCCGGGTCCTCCGTCTCTGCGGCCAGTTCAGCTTCGTGATCCATGCCCGTCGGTAGTGTACGAGAAAAGTGGCCACGCGGCTTGGTAGCGCAGTTGTCTGGCGGGGGAGTTGTTGCTCTATGTGCCCAGTTCCGAGCAAGCTAGCTAGGGCTTGTGTTGGCTGCGGCCGAGCTCGGACGAGGGTTTTAAGCGTAAGGCCATTCGGGTTGGGGATGCCCGTTGGGGTGGTGCTGGCGGGTGCGTGGCGGGGGGGGGGTCCCAGCGCGGTTTCTTCCTGTAGGGGGGCCTACGATTGTGTGGGGGCCCGGTGGGGGGTGTTGGGTGTCAGTTGGGTGGCGGCGAGTCGAGCGAATAGTCGGGTGGGCGCGCGAGCTGAAGGGGGGGCGGGCGCACGGGGCCCGCGCGACGTGCGGGGGCGGGCGCGGGGGGGGGCGCGCGAAACGAATGGCGAACTAGTAACAGGGGCTAGAAGACGAATCAAAGACTACGTGCATGTCGTAAGGTATTCAATTATGGATGCCTTCAGGCGGATTGAAATAGGTCCTAAGTATTCTATTGTTTTATTATGGACCGCAGTCAGAAACCACTATTGGGTAGTCTGTCCGGTTCTTTCATCCTGTTCTGCATGGTTCTTGTCATTTACAGGCTAGTTCATCCTGGGTCCTTGTCATGTATGAATGTATCTATGTTACAGTCCAGGGGTAGGCCCAATAGGCTACATGGGCATGCCCAACCGTGTAGGAAGGGATTACAAAGAAAAAAAGTACTGATGAATTGAACCCCAATAAACACGTTTTACCAACGGGGACCCTGAGTTTGTGCTACAGTGATCATTGAATTCTACAATATAAATAAATCATCATCTCATCTTCATACTACTAGGCTTGTTCATCCTGGTTCCTTATTATCCTGGTTCCTTTTCATCCTGCTGCATCCTGCTTCCTGGCCGCTGTGCGTTCTTGGCTTCTCACCTTTTGCTAACAGTGCTTCATCCACTTCTTCCAGTCAACTAGTCTTCAGGCTAGGTAGCGTCGGACCATGTCAAAGCTAAGCACCAAGTCCGCTCGTCCTGGCACTGCACACTCCGTCATTGACATGGTCTCGGAAGAGCGCCGATGGCACTCCTCCCTCGGTGCTTCGCTGCAGCAAGCACTTCAGTACTATGATATCCCTGATGACCTGGATGCCGACTCCTTGGCTCCTTCGAAGGAGAATAGTGGTTACTCCTCAAGAAATCTGATGGATTGCCAGGCTGAACTCCGGTACTCCACCCCCCAGGGCCCGGCTACCCCGCCTGGCTACTATGGTGGCAACAATGAAGAGGAGGAGGAGGAGGAGGATGAGGAGGCCAACCAAGTGGGAATGTACCGCACGCGCCTGAATGTTCAACGGTCGGTTCGCTCAGCCTCGCAGTGAGTCCTGCTGGCGTCTGGATTTCTTCCTTGCCCATATATGTTGTATGGGAGAGTCGCTTGCTTGAGATTGCTTGTTTTTGGAGCTTCTGCTTTATACATGAATGTTTGTGCTGTGTCGCCTTAGTGTAATATTTGTTATTGACTCTTGTCCTGCAATTACCTTGTTGGGCAAAGCCCCCTCTCCTGGGGGGCGGTAGCCCCAAGATTCACCCATTTGTCCGTCCGATCAATCGTCTAACGTCCTACCGACCGACACGAAGCCTAACACGTCAGCCAACTGTCTCATAACTAACTGGCTTCGGTCAGCTCCATCGTTGCCACCTGTTGTTCCGTTGCCAACACACTCAGCCAATTTTCCGCGTCGCTTGCGGCGCTGTATAGGACTTTTTGGGGGTTACCATATCGTAGATAGGTGAACGCAGAGACATAAGTAGGGAACAGCAATATGATATCATATGATATCATGTCATTATATGATATCATATGATACAGGCAGTCTGACTAGGCCAAAGTTACCATTTATATTCAACATCATATGATGCAATTTGTATGATATCATATGATATCGTACTCGCCTTTCGTCAAAATCATATGATATGCCGGTAGCTAGAAATAAGAGAAATACATGTTAAAATAGCTTGCCTTTTGAGGTATATGCGATATGTTTAGGGGGCGGCAAATAGATCTATATTGCCCCAACGTTTAGATCTATATAGATCTATAAATAGCAAAATATATCTATATCTGGTATATCGGTGCCTCAGGGAGGCCTCTGAAAAATCTGGGATTTATTTTACATGTAGTCTGCATCATATCAAGGTGCCTTGTGCCTTCAAAAAAAAGACAGGATTTATTTTTCGTTCAGTTATCACTTGTGAAGCTCGCTGCCGACGCGGTCACATACTAAACAGTCACGATATAGCCTCCCAAACCAACCCAGGCCTAGTCCTCCCTACCCCCATCATCAGTTCATCACCCTCAGCAGTTCAGCATACATCAGGTCCTAGAGAAGTCTATACACTGTCTATTTTTTGCACCTTCTAGGCAGCTCCCCTGCCTGGATATTCGGACAAAACTAACGCAAGCTAGTGCACAAGGAGCTGCCTAGAAGCTGCTACTGGTTGCTGAACAGTTCATCATCATCATCAATTCATCATCATGCCGCAATTGCTTCGCTAGGGTAGTAGACTAGTAGGGTTACATGGACACATTGTGCAGTCGCCCTGAATCATCCCCTAAAGGCCATAGGCTGAAGTGTGGGTAGGTAGGTGAAGGTGCGTGTGGTGGTGGTGGGGGGGGGGGGGGGGGGGGGGGGGGGGGCTCGACTGCTTTAATAACCTCGTCAGGGACCAGAATTTAGAACGCGCATCCGAACGCGTTGCACGCGCGTTTTCTTGCCCAACTGCCGCTTGTGCGAAGCTGGGCGCGAAGGTCTAGGTGACGTCCAGCCTGGCGAAGAAGGGCTGTCCAGGTCCAGTTCCACAACGCAGCCGGCTCGGTTGGTTGAGCCCCCCTTGCATGCCTTCATGTGCGCGTTCGTCGAGTTGCTAATGTTGTTGGGACTGACGCCAATGTCATAAGCGCGACTAAACAAGAGGCAAGGTCCACCTTCTTCAATCCGCGCATCGAAGTTTGCTCTCCAGTTAGAAGCCGGTGGGGCTTTCTCGAGAATGGCCAAGACGGCTGCAGGCGACTTACGATCGCTCTTATAACTTTGTAAGCCAGCTTCATTCAGAAGGCTATTTGCCATTTTCATTTGGAAAAGTGCGAAGAAAGCAAATAGGAGGAGCGAGGAGCAGTTCGACGGCTCAAAAGGCTCATGTAGATCTATATAGATATATCGGGACCGGGGGAGGCGTCGGACAAGGGATATCGATAGATCTATCGGCTTCGCGAATATATATATATATATATATATATATATATATATAGACCGATAGATCTATATAGATCTATCGGTCTTTGCCGCTCCCTAGATATGTTGCATCATATATGTTTAGGCTTCGGCCTATAGGGCTACCGGTGGACATAATTAGCCCTAATAGGGCTATTAGCTAAGTTAGCCCTAATAGTGCACAACTAATTTAGCCAAACCTAGCCAAAAAACCCCAGAAAAAGTGCCATGTGTCAAGGAGAGTGTTGCCATGCATCATGCAAACCTTTTTTGGCAATTTTGTATAATCTGCCTATCATGAGTTCATGATGAAGTACCTCATTACTGCGCGTGCACCCCCCCCCCCCCCCCCCCCCCCCCCCCCCCCCCTCCTGCTTGTGGTGGCATTGACTGCGCTGCTTGGCAATGCGTGGGCTACTCCTCAATGCCACCTTTTCCACCCCCACCTAATCCTCATCATCATCACAACATTAAGCAGCTCATTCAGTGCTGCAACTGCCTTCTTCTTGTCCTCAGCCTGAAGCCCCTTGCAGTACAATTTTTTGTCGCGTCGGAATATTGGTCGCGTCAGAATGCGTATTGTAGGACGCGATGGGGTTGGCAGGGCTGAATACCCGAGTGCACTTCGTGCAAGAGACGACGCACTGCTCCGCAACCCCATCCGCTTCCAGCCCATCTTTAGAACCTTGCATCTCAGGTCGCAATATCTTCTTCCATTTTCCCTCCACGCTATTCAGCCGTGAAAAAAGCTGGTTAGGCATCAGCTGCGCACTCATGAACGTCTATTTGCCGTTTTTCATGAACCAAGACTTGGGCGGACTGTAAACGGTTGCGGTTGCCATTCGCGAATGAGAATTACTGAACGACGCAATGCGGAAATTAATGAACGATTAGTTGAAGGGCTTATACTACGACACTCGCAGAGGACAGGAGATCACCTGTACTGCCACGTGTCACTGTCGGTGCACTGTTCCTGCCAGCCTGGCTGAGCCTGGGGGACCTGATGCTCGTACACTCATTCTGTGTGACCGTCGCGTTGCGTTTCCAGCCACGCCGACCAGCCACAACGACGTCCTATTTCTCTTCTCTTCACCTTGACCTAGCGCTAATTTTCCGGGATTTATTTTAGCGCTAGTAGCGCAAATAGTACGAAGCCACTATACCCCCCCTGCCTAACCCGATATATGATGTTTGTTTTATTGGTGATAACGTTTGTAAGCTGAAGTTTTTAAGCTATAATTCTGAAGTGATAGCTTGTGAGCCGTCCTATATTCGGTTTGTTTGTTACTGGTAGGGAACGGCAACTAATATTAGTGTTTGAAGAACTAATTATAACTAATATTATTAAGTGTCCCAATAATATTAGTTTTTCAAATATATTCGAAATTCTGGTGAGATGGCTCGTCAGTCTGATATAAACTAACATTCACTCATATTATTCATTCACTAATATTAACTAACTCAGCCTTTCCCCAGTTACTGGTACAGCCTCTTTCATCTGCTCTGCAAGGTGCATTTTATCTCATCATGCTATCCCGCCTGCACCCAGTCGTGTCTGTCTGTCCTTCATGCTGCTCACCATCTGTAGGCGGAGTAAACGTGGAGAGTAGAAGCACCATTGCACCACAGCACAGAATGCAATCACAAATGTTTATACAGATTACAGACATGCCTGTCCCTTATTTTGGATTGGATTTGATTGTTGCATGTTTTTTTCGCCAACTCTTCGCTGCTCACCGTCTTCCAATTCCAAGTCCCCCCATGGGATACCCATGTATACTAGGTTGCTCTACAGATTTATGGGGTCTCTAGCACCATTTCTGCACCACTACGGCACCCTTATACACGCTGAATACACCCTTTAAGCCAAATGAAAGGGTGCCGAAGACCCCCCAAATTTGCAGTGAAGCATATTAAGCCAAATGAAAGGGTGCTGAAGACCCCCAAAATTCGCAGTGTAACATATTAAGCCAAATGAAAGGGTGCTGAACCCCCCAAAAATTTGCAGTGTAGCATATTAAGCCAAATGAAAGGGTGCTGAAGACCCCCAAAATTCGCAGTGTAGCCTATTGAGCCAAATAAAAGGGTGCTGAAGACCCCCAAAATTTGCAGTGTAGCATATTAAGCCAAATGAAAGGGTGCTGACCCCCACCCCAAATTCGCAGTGTAGCCTATTGAGCCGATCGTCCGTCCCTTGAACCCACAGCAAATTTTGGGGGTCATCGGCACCCTTGCATTTCAGCTTTTTCCCCCGCTATGTATAGCAATCGCTAGTTTTGACCCCCTTTTGGCGAAATTATCGCTGTAAAATGTTTTTTTGTGTGCCCTAAATGGCTCTTCAAATGTTTCATAAGGCTGTCAAAGCTATATAAAGGTGTAAAAAGCACTAATATGCTGTCCAAGAAGGAGGGGTTCCATGTTTTCCCTAAAACCACGAAGCTAGAAAAAATACATCTTTCAGATTCGAAAAAAAGCCCTCTTGCATTTGGCTTGTAAGGGTGCTTTGTGGGTGAAAGTGGTGCCAAAGTGGTGCCTAAGGGGTGCAGAATAGGGTGCTTGGTGGGTGAAATTGGTGTCAAAGGGGTATCTAAGTGGTGCCTAAGGGGTGCAGAATAGGGTGCTTGGTGGGTGAAATTGGTGTCAAAGGGGTATCTAAGTGGTGCCTAAGGGGTGCAGAATAGGGTGCTTGGTGGGTGAAATTGGTGTCAAAAAGGTATCTAAGTGGTGCCTAAGGGGTGCAGAATAGGGTGCTTGGTGGGTGAAATTGGTGTCAAAGGGGTATCTAAGTGGTGCCTAAGGGGTGCAGAATAGGGTGCTTGGTGGGTGAAATTGGTGTCAAAGGGGGTATCTAAGTGGTGCCTAAGGGGTGCAGAATAGGGTGCTTGGTGGGTGAAATTGGTGTCAAAGGGGTATCTAAGTGGTGCCTAAGGGGTGCAGAATAGGGTGCTTGGTGGGTGAAATTGGTGTCAAAGGGGTATCTAAGTGGTGCCCAAGGGGTGCAGAATAGGGTGCTTGATGGGTGAAATTGGTGTCAAAGGGGTATCTAAGTGGTGCCTAAGGGGTGCAGAATAGGGTGCTTGGTGGGTGAAATTGGTGTCAAAGGGGTATCTAAGTGGTGCTTAAGGGGTGCAGAATAGGGTGCTTGGTGGGTGAAATTGGTGTCAAAGGGGTATCTAAGTGGTGCCCAAGGGGTGCCTACGGGGTGCAGAAAAGGGTGCTTTATTGGTGAAAGTGGTGCCAAAGGGGCGCAGAAAAAGGTGCTTATGTGTGGAAGTGGTGTCAGAGGGGTACCTAAGTGGTGCCTAAGGGGTGCAGAAAAGGGTGCTTTATGGGCGAGAGTGGTGTGAAAGGGTGCCTAAGGGGTGCAGAAAAAGGTGCTTAAGACCCTCTGAATACACAGTGACCCCAGTTTGACTTGCTGTCCATTCAGGAGCACCCTGATGATGACTGGTGATGAGGCTCTGGAGGCCATGACCAACACCCCACACCCAACTCCCCACAGACCCACCCACACACCCCACACCC
The DNA here is from genome assembly GCA_013435795.1 of Chlamydomonas sp. ICE-L. Classification (NCBI taxonomy): domain Eukaryota; kingdom Viridiplantae; phylum Chlorophyta; class Chlorophyceae; order Chlamydomonadales; family Chlamydomonadaceae; genus Chlamydomonas; species Chlamydomonas sp. ICE-L. The sequence continues at coordinate 18,056,489 of JACBWV010000730.1, forward strand.
CACTTGCTGACCACCATTTCAGGAGCACCCTGATGATGACTGGTGATGAGGCTGTGGAGGCCATGACCAGAGAAGCCCGTCTAGCTACAGCTGCCAAAATTGAGGCGCTGAATGCATCTGAAGAAGCCAAGAATAAGAAGGAGTGGGAGGCCATGTGGCAGTCTCACTCTGGGACCTGGATGTAAGTTGGTGATGGTGATGGGGGTAATGGTGATGATGTGGGTGATGGTGGTGTTGATGATGGTGTTGATGGGGTTGATGGGGGTGGTAAGAATAAGAAGGAGTGGGAGTCCATGTGGCAGTCTCACTCTAGGACCTGGGTGTAAGTTGATGATGGTGGTGATGATGATGGGGGTTATGGTGACAATGGGGGTGATGGGGGTGTTGATGGGGGTGGTAAGAATAAGAAGGAGTGGGAGTGCATGTGGCAGTCTCACTCTGGGACCTGGGTGTAAGTTGATGATGGTGGTGATGATGATGGGGGTAATGTGATGATGGGGGTGATGGTGGTGTTGATGATGGTGGTGATGGGGTTGATGGGGGTGGTAAGAATAAGAAGGAGTGGGAGTGCATGTGGCAGTCTCACTCTGGGACCTGGGTGTAAGTTGATGATGGTGGTGATGATGATGGGGGTAATGGTGATGATGGGGGTAATGGTGATGATGGGGGTAATGGTGATGATGGGGGTGATGATGGTGTTGATGGGGGTGGTAAGAATAAGAAGGAGTGGGAGTGCATGTGGCAGTCTCACTCTGGGACCTGGGTGTAAGTTGGTGATGGTGATGGGGGTAATGGTGATGATGTGGGTGATGGTGGTGTTGATGATGGTGGTAATGGGGTTGATGGGGGTGGTAAGAAGAAGAGGAAGTGGGAGTCCATGTGGCACTGTTACTCTGGGACCTGGATGTAAGTTGGTGATGGTGGTGATAATGATGGGGTTGATGGTGATGGTGGTGATTATGATGATAGTGATGATGGGGGTGGTGATGGGGGTAATGGCGGGGGGGTCATTTTGAGATGGTGGTGATGGTTATGATGGTAAGAAGATAATTGGCTGAATGAGTTGTCTTGAATATTTGAGGTCAATTACGTTGTAAGAGGTCTATATTATCCCAGGTTAGCCTCTCCTGGTCATCTGGAGGTGATCTCATTAGTTGGTTGGGCAGGTCCGTTCAGCCTACTAGGCTACCCCTGAACTGTAACATACATGTACATGGCCCCTCCTGGTCATCTGGAGGTGATCTCATTTGTTGGTTGGGCAGGTCCGTTCAGCCTACTAGGCTACCCCTGAACGTAACATACATGCACATGGCCCCTCCTGGTCATCTGGAGGTGATCTCATTAGTTGGAGGTTGGGCAAGTCCCTTCAGCCTATTTGGCTACCCCTGGACTGTAAGATACATGCATATATGTGCTGTACAGACCATGCTCGTCTATCTTGATTTGTCGGCCTGTCCTTCAGTAGGTTGGGCAAGTCCCTGCAGCCTATTTGGCTACCCCTGGACTGTAAGATACATGCATACATGTGCTTGTCCTGCACACACCATGCTCGTCTATCTTGAGTTGTCGAGGTTTGGATGGCCCGTCTCTTAGTAGGTCGGGCAAGTCTCTTCAGCCTATTTAGCTACCCCTGGAATGTAAGATACATGCATACATGTGCTTGTCCTGTGCTAACCACGCTTGTCTATCTGGATTGGTCGAGGTTGGGCCTGTCCCTTTAGCCTATTGGCTAGCCCTGGACTGTACAGTGCATTACACTTATTAGTAAAATAACCTCGACAATTAGACCCTTGTTTCAGCCTTAAAATAACAACAGCCGGTAAGTAAACGGTAAATGTACCCTTTAAAAGCGACCACATTTAATTAAAAGCGACCATATTTAATTAAACATTAAAGTGATTTTTTAATATTTAATTAAAAATTAAGCGACTACATTTAATAAAAAAAACAAGTATTTAATTAAAAATTAAGCGACCACATTTAATAAAAAGCCACCATATTTAAAAGCGACCACGACCAGTAGAGTTTTTTGCAGAGCCCCCTCTTCAAAGGGGCAGGAGCCCCTAGGGTTACCCATTTGTCCGTCCGACCGACTGACCAAGACGAAGCCTGACATGTCAGCCAACGGCCTCGTAACTAACTCGCTTTCGTTGCCACCTGTCGCTCCGTTGCGAACACTCTCCGCCAATTTTTAGGGTCACTTGCAATGCTGCATAGAACTTGTTGTTATCATTTTACCAGTGATTACATTACATTATTGCCATAGACAAGTCATAGATGCTTCAAGAAAAGCCCGGTCCACAACATCCGGGGGGGGGGGGGGGGGGGGGGGGGGGGGGGTATTACAACCAATACCAACTACTAACCTACCTACCTACCTACCTACCCACCGACCCTCAGCATGGCTCCCTCAGCATAATCAATACCTACCTACCTGCCTACCTACCTATCTACCTGCCTACCTACCTACCTACCTACCTACCTACCTACCTATCTACCCTCAGCATGGCTCCCTCAGCATAACCCTATCTACCTACCTACCTACCTACCTACCTGCCTACCTACCTATCTACCTGCCTACCTACCTACCTACCTACCTACCTACCTACCTACCTACCTACCTACCTACCCTCAGCATGGCTCCATCAGCATAACCCTATCTACCTACCTACCTACCTACCTACCTACCTACCCACCTACCTACCTACCTACCTACCTACCTACCTACCCTCAGCATGGCTCCCTCAGCATAACCTTACCTACCTACCTACCTACCCACCTACCCTCAGCATAACCAATACCTGCCTACCTACCTACCTACCTACCTACCTACCCACCTACCCTCAGTATGGCTCCCTCAGCATAACCAATACCTACTTACCTACCTACCTACCTACCTACCTACCTACCTGCCTACCTACCTACCTACCCACCTACCCTCAGTATGGCTCCCTCAGCATAACCAATACCTACCTACCTACCTACCTACCTACCCACCTACCTACCTACCTACCTAACTATCCACCTACCCACTTACCTACCTTCATACCCTCAGCATGGCTCCCTCAGCGTAACCAATGCATACCCACATACATACCCACAGCATGGCTCCCACAGCTTACCCAATACATACCCATATACATACCCACAGCATAACCAATACATACCTATAAACATACCCACAGCATGGCTCCCACAGCATAACCAACACATACCCATAAACATACCCACAGCATGGCTCCCACAGCATAACCAATACATACCCATAAACATATCCACAGCATGGCTCCCACAGCATAACCAATACATACCCACATACATACTCCCACATCATTGTTGTCTGTCAGATCCCCATTCATCATTGTTGTCTGTCAGATCCCCATTCTTCATTGTTGTCTGTCAGATCCCCATTCTTCATTGTTGTCTGTCAGATCCCCATTCTTCATTGTTGTCTGTCAGATCCCCATTCTTCATTGTTGTCTGTCAGATCCCCATTCATCATTGTTGTCTGTCAGATCCCCATTCTTCATTGTTGTCTGTCAGATCCTTATTCTTCATTGTTGTCTGTCAGATCCCCATTCTTCATTGATGCTCAGTGATAATCCTTCTTGCTGGATTCTAAGCTGCGCCCCAAACCTCAGTTTCCTATTTTATTATATTCATAAAGTTATCATTATATATGATATAAAATCATCCTGAATGCCATGCCATGCCATGCCACATCTTGGTTGTCTTTCAGGTCCCCACACTTATGGACGCTCGGGGACAATCCCCAATGCTGGTTTCAAAGCTGCCCCCCAAACCTTAGTTTCATGTGTTATTACAATTTTCAAGTTATCATTAAATTAGATAATCCTGAATGCCATACCATATCGTTGTCGTCTTTCAGTTCCCTACACTCTTGGACGCTCTGGGACACTCCCCAATGCTGGTTTCAAAGCTGCTCCCCAAACCTTAGTTTCATGTGTTACTCAATGTATCAAAGTTGCATTGAATTTATCAAGTTACAATTGAATTAAATAATCCTGAATGCCATGCCATGCCATATCTTTGTTGTCTGTCAGGCCCCCACACTTTTGGACGCTCTGAGACCCTCCCCCATGCTGGTTTCAAAGCTGTTCCCCAAAACTTAGTTTCATGTGTTACTAAATGTATCAAAGTTGCATTGAATTGATCAATTTACTATTAAATTAAATAGTCCTGAATACCATGCCATGCCATATCGTTGTTGTCTGTCAGGCCCCCACACTTTTGGACGCTCTGAGACCCTCCCCCATGCTAGTTTCAAAGCTGTTCCCCAAAACTTAGTTTTATGTGTTACTAAATGTATCAAAGTTGCATTGAATTGATCAATTTACTATTAAATTAAATAGTCCTGAATACCATGCCATGCCATATCGTTGTTGTCTGACAAGCCCCCACACTTATGGACGCTCAGGGACACCCCCCCATGCTGGTTTCAAAGCTGCTCCCCAAACCTTAGTTTCATGTGTCACTAAATGTATCAAAGTTGCATTGAATCGATCAAGTTACTATTAAATTAAATAATCCTGAATGCCATGCCATGCCACATATTTTTAAAAATATTGTAGCATTAAATTATCACTGTAGCGCGAACTCAGGGCCCCCGTCGGTTAAATGATTGTTTGGGGCTCAGTTCATCAGTGCTTTTTCTTTTTAAGCCCTTACTATACGGTCGGGCAAGTCCCTTTAGCCTATTTGGCCTACCCCTGGACTGTAACATACATACATACCAGGAATTTTTATTTCCGCTATGGACAGCGATCGCTAGTTTTTACCCCGTTTTAGCACAAATATCGATATAAAAAAAGTTTTTTTTTGTTGCCGTAAACTGCCCTAAAAAGGTACAAAAAGCTATAGAAAGCACTAAATCGCCGTCCCTGGAGGAGGCCTAAAAAAATATAGATAAGAGAAACCACTTTCAGATTTGAAAACAAAATCACTGATACATACATCTTGGTTGTCTTTCAGGTCCCCAAACTTCCTGGACTGCCTTGGAGACTCCCTCGCACCATCATCGGACTCAAGGCTGCAGCCCAAGCCTGTGTTGGGTCCCCCTCCCCTGGGTCGCCGGCGTGCTTCCAGCCGCCGAGATTCCGTCTGCTCCTTTGCCTGCGACGGCAAGTGCGATGGCAGGTGTGACGGCAAGTGCGACGGCGACAGCTTACTGACATCAAATGCCTCTGACTTGCCTGTCTCCACGCGCTGCCTCGGGCGCAAGTCTGTGCACGATCTTGACGGCCCGCATTCACAAGAGCTTGTCCTACATTCAAACATGCAAGCCCTAGCTGACGCCCAAGCCCAAGCCAATCTTCCAAGGCAACATACCCACAGGCAACCGGTCTCTCGAGACTCAATGTATTCCTATTGCTGCCACAGCAGCCACTCCCAGGACTTCTCCTACGGCCAGACCCAGGCCCTGTCTCTAGACTATGCTAACAAGCCGGGGGAGCTGAGCAAGTCGATGGACATGAGCAAGATTCTCGATCTGCCCAAGCTGGGCCTGGACACATCTGTCCCTATGTCCCCCTTCTCTCAGCCAGCTGGTGCTGCCCAAAGGGGGCCCCGTAGGTGCAGCAATCCAGGCAATGTACAATTCCCCCAACCCAACGCAGATGTCTCCCTCCCATTGTCTTCCCTCCGCCGAAAGAGCTCCCTTGGGCCCCTGTTGTCAAACCGGTCCCTTGGGAATTCTTCCTCAAAGAGGCTACTAGGTCGTGTATCTCCTGCCCTCAACCCAACAGGTGTGTGTGTGTGTATGTGTACACCCCAAGGGCACCTAAGTAGGTTAAAGGGACTTGCTCAACCCAAGTTAGAGGCGGCATTGGCGTGCCTGAAAAAGCGTGTCTGTGTGTATGTTAGCAGTCCAGGGGTAGCCAAATAGGTTAAAGGGTCTTGCCTGTGTGTATGTATGTTAACAGTCCAGGGGTAGCCAAATAGGCTACAGTGTCTAGCCTGTGTGCATGTATGTTAACAGTCCAGGGGTAGCCAAATAGGTTAAAGGGTCTTGCCTGTATGTATGTAAGTATGTTTACAGTCAAGGGGTACACGTACACACACACAAATACATACAAACACATACACACACACGCACAATCTAAGTCTTATGCCCAACACATTGGATCCCGACCTACCACCTCAAGCCGCTCCCCCAGACCAGAGGAATTATGCCCACACACAACAGGCACAAACATACAAACACATTGGGCACACACATACTTACGTACACATACACGCACAACCTAAGTCTTACACCCAACACTATGGATCCTGGCCTACCACCTGAGGCCAACCCCAGAGCAACAGAGCTCTGTGCCCAGAAACCAGGCGCTAACACACGCACACAAAAGGCACACACACACCTACACACACACACAAATACATGCAAACACTTACACACACACGCACAACCTTAGTCTTATGCCCAACACAATGGATCCCGACCTACCACCTCAAGCCGCTCCCCCAGACCAGAGGAATTATGCCCACACACAACAGGTACAAACATACACACATCAGGCACACGCATACACACACATACAAACACGTACACACACACGCACAACCTCAGTCTCACACCCAACATTATGGATCCCGACCTACCACCTCAGGCCGACCCCCCGACCAGAGGAATTATGCCCTCACACAACAGGCACAAACATACACACACATATACACACACGCTCTGGGGCTGGCCTATCACCTGAGGCCAGCCCCAGAGCAACAGAGGTAGGTGCCCATAAAATATACGATAACACACACACCTACATACGCATATACATACAAGCGCATACACACTTATCTGCAAATGGATGAAAAACGTGACGTTTGAATGCAAATAGGCGAAAATACTACTACTCATAAATAATAATACACACACAACCTCAGTCTCACACCCAACACACACACACACACACACACACACACACACACACAACACCCCAGGCCAACCCCAGAGCACTGGAGTTCTGATCCCAGACACCATGAGGGGAGAGAAACTCGGTCGCCGTAGATCCGTGACATTCGGTGGTGAAGACAGTGGATCCACACTGGAGACTGGACCAAGCAGCTCATCAATGCTTTCTGGTATGTTCGGTTAGGGTTTGATGGTGGTGGGGGTGGGGGGGAGTGGTGGGGGTGAAGACAGTGGATCCACATTGGAGACTGGCCAAAGCTGCTCATCACTGCTTTCTGGTATGTTGGGTTGGGGTTTGGTGGTGGTGGTAGTGGTGGTGGTGGGGAACATAGATGTGGATGCACACTGGAGACCGGCCCAAGCAGCTCAACATTGCTTTCTGGTATGTTGGGTTGGGGTTTGGTGGGGAGTGGGGGTGGGGGTGGTGGGAAGCTTAGATGGGGAGCCACCCTCGTGTCTGTTGCAAGCAACACACTGCCTGCTGGTATCTTTGTTGGGGTGGTGTTTGTTGGGGTTGCGTTTGTTGGGGTGGTGTTTGGTAGGGAATTTGGTGGGCTCCCGGACAGCACCTTTAATATACCTTATGACCTGCAATGCCCACCACCCCTTCCACGACCTAAATACTGCCATGCCCACTGCCCCTCATCCCTACCCACCCATCCACCCACCCCTTGTCACCCACATACCCACCCACGTATCCACCCACCCCATGTCACCCAAGCACCCACTCACCCCTTGTCACCCATGTACCCACCCACCCCTGATCACCCACGTACCCACCCCTTGTCACCCACGTACCCACCCCTTGTCACCCATGTACCCACCCACCCCTGATCACCCACATACCCACCCCTTGTCACCCATGTACCCACCCACCCCTGATCACCCACGTACCCACCCCTTGTCACCCACCCACCCAAGCACCCACCCATCCACCCACATACCCACCCACTCCTGGTCACCCACCCACCCACCCACCCCCACGTACCCACCCACCCCTTGCCAGCATCACCAATCTCCCTGCTGTCGGTTAGCGAGTGGAGGGAGAGGCAAGCCAAAGCAGCTTCAAATGCAAACCTGGTCGCAGCATTCAACCGAGACCCCGGAGACCTAAGTTCCACTCGCTTTGAATCGCAACATACACTCCTCTCCTCGACTCCCGAGTCACCATCCTTTGATGAAGTTGCATCCATCCAAGATGAGGTCATCATCGCCAGGATGTATGACCTCGACATTGTCGGCTCCGTTGTCATCTTTCAGGAAACGGAGCCGATGCCCGTCTCTCCCTTTGTCACCGGTGGAGGGTCCGTTGGCGTTGATCGGGATTCCGCCTCCCCCGTGGTCTTGTTGGATTACTCACGCAAGTCAACCCTTGCCGGCCGCTTCGCTGGCAAGCTGTCGTCCGACTCTCCCGCCGCTGATGACGTGGACGCTGACTCAGCCTCACGCACGCCGACCCTTGCCAGCCGTTTCGCTGGCAAACTGCGCTTGCTGACTGGCAGCATGACCAACGACCGATCTTGCTCCGTTGCTCCGGAGCCCAAGTCGACTCACTGCATATCATCCCCGGGCACCAAAGCAGAACAACTGCGGGGGTACACCAGCTTCACCAATGGAATCAGCCCCATGGCTAGACGCAGGTTTAAGACCTTGACCCAGACATAAACACCACAGCCACCACCAGTGGGATCAGCCCCATGGCTCGGAGCAGGTCTAAGGTCTTGACCCAGACATAAACACCACAGCCACCACCAGTGGGATCAGCCCCATGGCTAGACGCAGGTCTAATGCCTTGACCCAGACATCAACACCACAGCCACCACCAGTGGGATCAGCCCCATGGCTAGACGCAGGTCTAAGGCCTTGACCCAGACACAAACACCACAGCCACCACCAGTGGGATCAGCCCCACGGCTAGACGCAGGTCTGTGACCATGTCCCAGACATAAACACCACAGCCGCCACCAGCTCCACCACTGTGATCAGCCTCACGGCTCGACGCAGGTCTATAACCATGCCCCAGACATCAACACCACAGCCACCACCAGTGGGATCAGCCCCACAGCTCAACGCAGGTCTATGACCATGTCCCAGGCATGAACACCACAGCCGCCACCAGCTCCACCACTGTAATCAGCCTCACGGCGCGACGCAGGTCTATAACCATGCCCCAGACATGAACACCACAGCCACCACCAGTGGGATCAGCCCCACAGCTCGACGCAGGTCTGTGACCATGTCCCAGACATGAACACCTTAGCCGCTACCAGCTTCACCACTGGAATCAGCCTCACGGCTTGACGCAGGTCTGTGACCATGTCCCAGACATGAACACCACAGCCGTTACCAGCTTAACCAGTAGAATCAGCCCCATTGCTTGACGCAGGTCTATGACCATGTCCCAGACATGAACACCACAGCCGTTGCCAGCTTCACCAGTAGAATCAGCCCCACAGCTCGGCACAGGTCTATGACCATTTCCTAGGCATGAACACCACTGCTGCCAGTCTACATGGCGATCAAAATGTAGGCAGGCTTACAGCAGTGCCCCCGAATATTTGTTTTTCTGCTACCTATCCTGATCACTACCTGAGACCTGTTCTGGCCGAATGTTCGCTACCTGAGACCCCAGACCCCCCCAGCTCTCGAGAGTCGCTGCCCCCCAAACACCCCGGGTTGGCCGTTCTAAAGCTACCAGAATTCTCTTTTCTGTTCCTGGAGGAGGCCTAAACCCATGAAGCTACCAGGTAACCCACTTTCTGACCTGAAAAAACTGAAAACCGAAAAAATACTCTTAATGCCCTCTATCCAATGCTGGTCCCTGAAAACAATGCTGGACCCTGGAAAAAAACTCCCTCCCTCTATCCAATGCTGCCCGCCTGCCCTCTATCCAATGCTGGACTGAATAGGCTGCATGGAACCACTGGCTACAGCAACTGTGCACTACCATTGTACCCATATTTGAACTGGTGACCTCGTGCAAAAACATGACACATGTATATGACCCTATCCCAGTCTTCACACAGGAGTGCCCCCTATCCAATGCTAGACTGAATGGGCTGCCTGCAATCAACTACTGGGTGTAGCAACTGTGCACTACCATTGTACCAATATTTGAACTGGTGACCTCGTGCAAAAACATGACACATGTACATGACCCTATCCCAGTCTACACACAGGAGTGCCCCCTATCCAATGCTAGACTGTATGGGATGCCTTCCACCACTGGGTGCAGCAAATGGACTAATATTGCACCCACTACTATTATTGTACCCACTACTATTATTGTACCAATATTTGAACCAGTTCCCTAGTGCAAATGTATGACACAGGTATGCAAGCATACCCCAGACACAAACGCTGTGTGCGTAGGACTAAATTGTAGAAGAAAACAAGTACAAGGGTGGTGTGTATGTGTGGTGGTGGTGGTGTGTGTGTCGTGGTGGTGGTGGTGCGTGTAGGTAGGACTACATTGTAGAAGAAAACAAGTACAAGGGTGGTGTGTATGTGTGGTGGTGGTGGTGTGTGTGTCGTGGTGGTGGTGGTGCGTGTAGGTAGGACTAAACATAGATTTTGTTATATTTAATGTTTGCTTAATTTATTAATTAATTTATTTGTTTATATTTAAACACCACCTCCAGTCTTTATGGTGATCAACATTTACTCAGGCCCACTGGAGTGTTTGGTTAGCTGCACACCTTTTTTTTCAAATCTGAAATTGGGTATTTTTCTAGCTTTATGGTTAACCATAAAGATAGAAAACGTGCGTATAGCTTGTATAGCTTGTTAGGGCCATTTGAGGGGGTGGGGGGGGGGAACTTTTTATGTATATGTGTGTAGTGATAATTTAGGCCAATACAGGATCAAAAGTAGCGATCCCTATATATGACGGGGTTAACATCCCTGCAATTGTTGTTGTTGTTTCTTACATTCCAGGGGCAGCAAAATAGTATAAAAGGACCTGCACAACCTGGAAAATGGTTATCAAGATTGCCTCTAGATTACCTTGGGGGTCTATATAGGGTCTACACCACCACAACCAACAGCAACAGCAGTAGCATCAACATGATCAACAACTACAACAACAACAACAGTATCAACAACTACAACAACAACAACAACAGCATCAACAACAACAGCAACAGCATCAACAACAGCATTGACATAATCAACAAGTACAACAACAACAACAAACAACAACAACAACAATTGGATAAACAACAACAACAACAACAGCATCAACAACAACGACAACAACAGCATCGATAACAACTACTACAACAACAACAACAACAACAGCATCAACAGCATCAACAACAACAACAACAACATGAACAACATGAACAACATGAACAACAGCAATAGCATCAACGACAACAGCATCAACAACAACAACAACAACAACAGCATCAACAACAATAACAACAAAAGCATCAACAACAACAACATAAACATCAACAACATCAACGACTACATTAGCATCAGCAACAACAACAACAACAACAACAGCAGCAACACCACCACCGCCACCACCACCATCAACCACAACACCAGTATAAACATTTTCAACAACTACAAGAACAACAGCAACATCATAAAGACAACAGCAACACCAACAGCATCAACATTATCAACAACTACAACAACAAGAACATTATCAACAACTTTAACAACAACAGCAACAACAACTACAACAGCATCGACAACTTGGGTAGCCAACTAGTCTGAAGGGACCTGCCCAAGCTGGAAAACAGTTATCAAGATTGCATCTAGATTACCTTGAGGGTCTACATAGCGTCAACACCACCATCACCACCACCACCAACAACAACAACAACAACAGCATCAACATTATCAACAACAACAACAACAACAACAGCATCGTCATAAAAACACCAGCAACAAAAACAGCATCAACAGCATCAACAACAACAACAACAGCAACAACAGCAAAAGCATCAACAACATAGGATAGCCAAATAGTCTTGAAGGACCTGCCCAACCTGGAAAACGGATGTCAAGATTGCCTCTAGACTACCTTGGGGGTCTATAGAGGGTCTACACCACCACCAACAACAACAGCATCATCAACATCATCAACTACCACTACAACAACAACAACAACATTATCAACAACAATAACAACAACAACAACAGCAGCAGCATCAACAACAACATCAGCAACAACAACCACAACAGCATCATCAACAACATCAGCAACAACAACAACAACAACAACAGCAGCAGCAGCAGCATCAACAACAACAGCAGCAACAATAACAACAACAACAACAACAACAACAACAACATGAACAAAAGCAACAGCATGAACAAAATAGGATAGCAAAATAGTCTAAAGAGACCTGCCCGACCTGGAAAACGGTTATCAAGAGCACCACTAGATTAATTTGGGGGGTCTATGTATGGTCAACAATAACAGCAAGAGGAACAACAATAAGATCAACAAGAGCAATAAAACAAAACTGGTCATCTCCAGTTGCCAAGCACTTTCTATGCTTCATGCGTAATTCTTAGCTGCTTGTGTGCCTAGCTGTAATTCTGAGCTGCATGTGTGCCTAGCTGTAAGTCTGAGCCGCATGTGTGCCTACCTGTAATTCTAAGCTGCATGTGCGCCTAGCTGTAATTCTAAGCTGCATGTGTGCCTAGCTGTGATTCTGAGCTGCATGTGTGCCTAGCTGTAATTCTGAGCTGCATGTGTGCCTAGCTGTAATTCTGAGCTGCATGTGTGCCTAGCTGTAATTCTGAGCTGCATGTGTGCCTAGCTGTAATTCTGAGCTGCATGTGTGCCTAGCTGTAATTCTGAGCTGCATGTGTGCCTAGCTGTACTTCTGAGCTGCATGTGTGCCTAGCTGTAATTCTGAGCCGCATGTGTGCCTAGCTGTAAGTCTGAGCCGCATGTGTGCCTAGCTGTAAGTCTAAGCCGCATGTGTGCCTAGCTGTAAGTCTGAGCCGCATGTGTGCCTAGCTGTAATTCTGAGCTGTATGTGTCCCTAGCTGTAAGTCTGAGCCGCATGTGTGCCTAGCTGTAATTCTGAGCCGCATGTGTGCCTAGCTGTAATTCTTCATTTCATGTGTGCCTAGCTGTAATTCTGAGCCGCATGTGTGCCTAGCTGTAATTCTGAGCCGCATGTGTGCCTAGCTGTAATTCTGAGCTGCATGTGTGCCTAGCTGTAATTCTGAGCCGCATGTGTGCCTAGCTGTAATTCTAAGCTGCATGTGTGCCTAGCTGTAATTCTGAGCTGCATGTGTGCCTAGCTGTAATTCTGAGCCGCATGTGTGCCTAGCTGTAATTCTGAGCTGCATGTGTGCCTAGCTTGCTGGTACATTTTCCCTACCAGGCGCACGGGAGTTCCTGCCCCTTCCAATGCAAATGTGCGGTTCTTCATTTCATGTGTACATAGCTTGCCAGCGCATCCTTACTTGGAACAGGTTGTGCGTGTTATCGTAGTGGTTGGCCCCAGAGCAAGCAGATGGTCCCGTCTCCTCAAATTCACGCCTCGTACCAAGACATGCCATTTATGTATTTATCGTGAGTCTCGCAGCGTTTGAGTACCTAGCACTAACAGCACTTGGTATTTGCTTCTTAGGTGTATTGGTGTCTATTTAGCTGGCACATTTTTTCTTTCAAGAATAGGTTCCAACCACATATCAAGTTGGTGCATGGGGTAACAGCTTAATTTTACACCAGGTAAACAAAACAATTACATATATGAGAAAATATAGATTACAAAACAATTACATATATGAGAAAATATAGATTACAAAACAATTACATATATGAGAAAATATAGATTACAAAACAATTACATATATGAGAAAATATAGATTACAAAACAATTACATATGTGAGAAAATATAGATTACAAAACAATTACATAAATGATAAAATGTGAACAAATACATTTTCAACCTCCTCTGTTCAAAATTATTTATGTTTACATTATGTGTAGATGCAGCATAGGAATTGGCCATAGTCATCTCTTGCCAGCATGTATTGTAGCTAGCAATCAAGAGCATTATATAATCGCATTACTCTGGGCATTTGCCGTTTTGTAAGTATGACCACTCATGGTCATTCATATGTCATGTTATGTAAGCATGTCATGTTATGTAAGTATGACCACTCATGGTCATGCATATGTCATGTTATGTAAGCATGTCATTTCATGTAAGTATGGCCACTCATGGTCATGCACATGTCATGACATGTCATGTAAGTATTTATGTCACGTAAGTATGACCACTTATGGTCATGTGTATGTCATGTCATCTAAGTGTGTCATGCCATGTAAGTATGACCACTCATGGTCATGCGTATGTCATGTAAGTATGTCATGTCATATAAGTATGACCACTCATGGTCATGTAAGTATGACCACTCATGGTTATGCGAATGTCATGTCATATAAGTATGACCACTCATGGCCATGCGTATGTCAAGTCATGTAAGTATTACCACTCATGGTCATGCATATGTCATGTTATGTAAGCATGTCATTTCATGTAAGTATGACCACTCATGGTCATGCGTTTAACATGTCATGTAAGTATGACCGCTGATGGTCATGTGTATGTCATGCCATGCAAGCATGTCATGCCATGGAAGTATGACCACTCATGGTCATGCCTATGTCATGTCATGTAAGTATGACTACTGATTGTCATGCTGACACAAGAATGGCCAGCACGCCAAATAGCATGTATAAAGTGAACGGCAATATGATATCATGTCATAAGGCAGTCTGAATAGGCTTAAGTAACCATGTATAGTCCATATCATATTATGTAATTTGTACGTTATCATACTTGCCTCTGGTCAACATCATACGAGATCATGTACCGGTATATATAATATGTTGATAAATACGAAGTTCAAACCCATGTTGTGGGCAGTGTTTTTAATTTCAGATTTCTGAGTCCAGGTTGAGTAGCTACTTGGGCTATGCAATCCTGATTTCAGGATAGTTGCGTAGCCATCGCATGGCGGAGCGCGAAGCGCGGAGCCTGGGGGGTCGGGGGGCAGCGGGGCGTCCCGATATCGGGGGGTCCGGGGGGTGTAGCATTCTACGGAATGGTGACGGAATGGCGACGCGTCGTCGAAAAATGAAATCCATGTTGTGGGAACCTTTGGGTACTGCCTTCATTGGGGTCACGTTCAGGGTACTACTTTTTGTCAAATTGGTCAGCGCTTAAAGCGCACAAACGTCAAATTTGTCAGCGCTTTGCAGTGCGCAAAGCGCAAAAACTGCGCGCTGCGTCCACAGGGGTTTGAAAAAACTGCGCGAAACGCGCAGTTGGGCTCAAAAAGCGTGCGCGTAAACGCGCTGCCGCGCGCGCTTTGTAGTACCCTGGTCACGTTATGTTGTAAATGGTGGTGTGAGCCATTCGACCATCTGATCAAACGGTTGAATCGTTCATACCACTGCTTACAATATAATATATATACAAGACCCAATATATATATATATATATATAAGCAAACATATATTTTGTGTATCCATAACAATTGCAGTTACATCAGATAGACATCCGGGGCCCCATCGGCATTCTCGAAGCGGCCTGCAATATGATATGGTGTCCCGTGTCCTTGTCATCAAAGCAGATTTGAATCGTTTAAGGGTGCCCTGTGCCCTTCAAAAACCCAGCTTGGCTCACATATATCTATACTTCACGTTGATGTATCAGGCTTTGCTTCACCCTACATATATACTATCGCATACCATATATATGCTGACACATAATAGCATATATATGATATATCTGCTGATAGGGAATAGCGTATATCAATATATGCTATGTTCTATATGCTATGCTATGGTATATGGGTTGATTGGCCTATGCCACGCTGTTGTTCCACCCATGTTCGTGTATTACTTACTTGGCCACGCCACATAGCAATCAGTTTCATTTTCATCAGCATCACAATGCACCTGCTTAATTATGTCATTATGTGCCCTAATCAAGGGTAGCCACATATGCTAAAAGGACTTGCCCAGCGTCTAATTACTGCTATCTTTAAATTCAGAACGGTAATTCAAAATCTACAACTGCAGTGCCCCCTGCTGTTTTTTTAGTGTTTGGGTGCTTGTCCAGCTTGCATGCACAAGCCCATGAAAATTGTTTATCCGCTTGGTTGTAAATATGAATACCTTACATTCCTACACGTTCCCCCTTGGCAAGGTTGTCTGTCCGTCTCAGAACGTAGATTGTGAGGTACCCTTGGACAACCCTCTTAGGGAGTTTAGCCACCAGGATTGGAATGCAGGACGTCTGGGGTGTGCACTACTGCACTGTGCAGATTCTGACCTTGAACTTGGTAATATGGCTCCAGCCAGCAAGTTGGCTATTCACCGTCTTCGACAATAACGCAGACACTTCAAATCGAAGCTTTTTGTTGTGGAGAACTGAAGTCTGCACTCAGTGTCTCAATCGTACCTTGAAGCAGTCCATCTCGCCAGCGACCAGCAGCTTCAGGTCGTAGAGCCACTTGGTGTGGATTGTAGAGGCTCCAGCAGGCGGAAGGCTGGTAAGATTCCAGGACCTGGACCCGGACCAGTCTCTCCAGGTGCACGAGTAGACGGGATGTAGGCCATGTCACCCATATGTGACTAAAAAACAACTTGTTTGTTGGGTACAATACCGTTTGGCGTGGCTTCTTTCGGCGCTTGTGTGGGTCAAGTCGACACCGTATGCTAATTAGAATGATAGGCACGTGCTTCCAGGGGTCCTTTAATTGCGATGCTCATACGTCCTCACCTGTACATCCGCCTGTTATATCTATGGCTTGCCGGTAGAATTGTTATAAGATATAGTTTGTCAGGCTTTTAGGTGTTTTTGATGAAACATGAAACAATAAAAAAGTCGGGAACAATGTGCTATGCATGGTGTGTGTAGTTGTGTACGTGTATATTTGTAACTGTTAGGATATGAGTCCACGCAAGAATGCATGTATTACATTAAATTACATTTCATGTCAAAGTCTACTTGACACCACGAGGGTGCATGAGTCTCTGTGCTTAATCAAAAAGAAAAAGCACACACAAAGCAAAAAAAACCATTACATCAGGGGGGGGTCGAGCACAAACAAACCAAACCCCCAACCCAATGCATGTAGGATACTAAGAGAGGTCAGTGGCAGAGTACCACTAAGCGCGCGCGGCAGAGCGGTGCCACGCTGCCTTTTTGAGCCCCTCTTTACGTTTCGCGCAGTTTTTTTCAACCCCCTGTGGGCGCAGTATTTGCACTAAAAAGCGCTGACCAATTTGGCAAGAAGTAGTACCCTGGTACGTGGATGTTCAGATGGTAGATGGAGGTTCTTGTGAGTCCCTTCCTGTTCGTGAATGACAAACCAGACGTGCTACACCTACCGTGTCGGCAGCCCTAATTGCAAGTAGCTTGACCACTGCGAAATCGCGTGTCCTGCCAGTTAGTGGCTGTGTGCTCGTCTGAGATGCCCTGCTAATTGTTCGTTTTGCATCGAGCTTTGAGTCATCTGCTTGTAACAAAGAGCCTACGAGATAAGCAGTTTCCTTTGAATGATGGAAATACTGACCGGTAATTCAAATTAAAAAATGCGATAATAATTGCACAATTAAATTATCATCTCGGCTGAGATGATGATTGAATAATATTGTATAATTAAATTATCTGTAGCACAAACTCAGCCCCCCCATTGGTTAAACGATTGTTTGGGGCTCAGTTCATCAGTGCTTTTTCTTTTTAAGCCCTTCCTTTACGGTTGGGCAAGTCCCTTTAGCCTATTTGGCCTACCCATGGACTGTAACATACATACACAAGCAGTCTGCTGTCTACAAAATGTTTATTCAATCGTTGTCGCAGTTGTCGCCTGCTTAGTTATCGCACTCTTAGCTTAGCTGCTGCTTCTTCAGATGCCGCTTTCTTTTTTTTACGAAGCCATACTCCCTATCTCGAGCTCTCTTGGCCTCTCTACGTTCTTCTTCATAAGCATACCTATGCCGCTTTTCATGGTTTGTCGGCATGCAATGCTCAGTTAGAGCTTGAAAATTAGCCCAGGTCGATAATGGAGGACTATCATCAGGTCTATTAAAACATTGTAAACGATACCACAGAGATGCATTTCATAATTTCATTGGACAAGGCTGACCACATAGTTCATGCACTCTAGGTCATCTTGAGTACTAGTTTACCTAAAATAATGGTTGACTTCAATTAGCCAATCATCCGCTTAAAGGTTGCTTGGATCCTCTTCCGATCCTCGAAATAATAGGGGCTTCAACTCAGCTCGCCTCCTTTCTTCTCCTCCACCTGTAGCAGTCAATTCAATTTAATTTCCTATATTATTGCTGCTTTATAGACACCTCCGTCTTTACGTTTTTACGTTTTTTATAGCTATTGGATTCATGGAGCAGTCTTCTCATCTCATTACAATTCAAATCATCTCAACTCAACAGGGTATCAACCCTATATTATTGCTGCTTTATCACGCCTCTGCTTTCTAGGCTCAAGCTCCGTTTCCTCATCCCAAATCCTTTTTGGTGCTCGGCAGATATCCTCGAAATTAGGCCTTGGCTGGACACTCCTCCAGTCTGCCATCCTCTCATGTCTTGACGTCTTGCGTCCTATCAGGACTGAATCCCGTTAAAGGGAATGCAACTTGAACCGAACGGTCATCAATGAATGAATGCTCATAAGAGGATCCTCCTCCTCCAGTTATTTTCATCTTTCCCTCACGGTACTTGTTCGCATCACCCTCATCATCATTCATATCAGTAGCAACAGCTTTATAATCACTACATTTGGAACGGCAACGCATTGAAATTTCATGCGGAGTATGAGTGCTATGCGTAGTAAGAAACTAAGAATACGACGAACCGCGAACCGTCGTAGAACCAAGTTATATCGGAAGCTTCCGGGAAGCTTCCATCTAGAATCTACTCACGCAACGACTTCCGAGTCAAGCAGTACATACCAGGCTGGATTTTCGAGCGTCGACAGCCTAACGTCGACCACGCGTCCGGTCGGGAGGGCTAGGACGAAAGGCACAAAAAGCACACGAAGCAGGGCATCGTACAGCAGATGACCTGTCTTCGGGCGATGCGCCGTCAACCCCCTGCCCCAGCTGACGTCACTTGTCATTGAGCCTACCATCTAGGGTGAACGGTTAGGTTTTCCATGTGTACCGAGCCCTTGTGATATGAGTTTGCTTTGTCATTCATCGTGCGCACGGCAATATCTCCAGACCTGGCAGTACAGCACCCGCGTGTAATGTCAGGTCAGGATGTCATGTCATCTCAGATTCTTCTTTTCTTATTCGGGCCCCATGCGCGCTCAGTTTTTTTGGCTTCGCAAGCTATCTGAAGCATTTGTATGATACCAGAAAGCCCTCAAAGACAAATGGGTGGCCTGGGCATCCCTGCTTCGCACCCAGTCCGAGAAAGCTTCGATCTTCGCCCCTAGATTTTCCAGGGTGGTCGAAATCTTGAGCTGCATGCAAAACTCTACAGACCGCTAGATAGCAGGACAGTTGCCCGAGGAGGCGCTTCTGCACCTGCCATTTGTAAATTAGGAGCAGAGTGTACGCTCGGAAGCGCAGGAGCTCGCGGAATGCCGTGGACATCCCTTCGATAGGAGACCTTGGTGGGTTATCAATCGTCCACCGTACAACATGGACTCGATTGAACTCGCTAAGCAACATTTTGGCCGTAATTTAAGCGCATAGCCTTCCCAACATCCTTGGGCGACTTTCCGTTCAGATATATCTTGTCGAACATCAGCTCCGAGGTCCAGAACAAATTTTTCCCGGGACCCGTTTCCAATTTAACCGTACTGCTGGCTGGTGTCGGGATCACCGAAAATTGGTACTCGAAACTTGCCGAGCGTGCGGTAGATGTCGAATGTATAGAAAAGTAATGTCTGGGATTACTTGACGCAGGGGTGAAGAGCAGTTTCCCAACTGCCCCCCCAAACTCCGGGCCCGAACTCCCCCGAACACCCCACACGAACTACTGGACTACCGTACGCGTACTGAGACCCAATCCAAATCATCAGTCGCTGATATGCTAAAATATCTTCTCTGATTACAATATATTTCCGTCTTCCTCGTCCTCCTGCATTCATTCATTCATTCATTATATAAGAGAAGACGCGACGCTTTCAAAGGATTACGCCACTCCTCGAGCAACACCCTCGCGAAACCTGTCACCCTGCATTCAGCAGAGCCCACGCGCATTGAATTCTTCTCTCCTTTTGCTAACAACGCTTCATCCTTCTTCTTCCAGCCAGCCGGTCTCTATGGTAGCAAGATTTGGACAATGCCCAAGCAAATAATCAAGTCCACGCGTCCCGTCACTGCACACGCCATCGCCGACAATATTTTGGATGAGCGCCGATGCCACAAGTCCATCAATTCTTCGCTGAATAAAATGCTTGCGCACTCTGGGGAACATCAGTCTGAGTACAACGATATCCCTGATGACCTGGATGTCGAGTCCTCAGCTCCATCGAAGGAGAATTGTGGTTACTCCTCAAGAAATCTGATGGATCGCCAAGCTGAACTCCAGTTATCCGGGCCGCAGGGCCCGGCTGCCCCACCCAGCTACTATGGCGGCAACAAGGAGGAAGATGATGATGATGAGGATGAAGAGGCCAACCATGTGGGAATGTACCGCACGCGCCTGAATGTTCGACGGAAGTCCCTAGTCCTGAGCCGCGCACCCTCGCAGTGAGTCCTGCTGCTGGCCTTTTGACTTTTTGCTCGCCTGGGTAGTTGTACGTGAGAGCCTCAATGCGTGTATTTAGTGCATGCAAGTTATATCTGGATATCTGTGCCTACGCATAATGTTTGGTTATGATTTTCCCCCTTCATTTTTCACTTATTTGGGAGGTAGGCAAACTTGCATGAAATGAATACAATTTGAAATGGTTTGCCTTATGAGGCATATGCAATTTGTTGTATCATATAAGTTGCTTTGTTTTATCGGTGATATAGTTGCTAACCTACAATTTTGAAGCTACAGCTTGTGAGCCATCCTAAATTGTGTCCATTTGTTACTGTCCTAGCCTCTTCATCTGCTCTGCAACGAGGATTTATCTCTCCACGCTGTCCCACCTGGGACAGTTGCGACTGTCCATCCCTTGGTTTTGTTTTGTTTTGTTTTGTTTGGCTTCATTACATGGTATATCAGCCTTCAGGCTGCCCACCTTCTGCAGGGGGAGGAAACCTGGAGAGTATAAGTACTAATACGCGGCACTCTTAATTGTTGGGGTGATGGTAAGAAGAAGAAGGAGTGGGAGTCCATGTGGCACACTAACTCGGGTACCTGGCCCTTTATAGCGAACGCGAGTTGAAAGACTTATCCAATGCATGTAACCAAGTGAAGTTCAAGTTGACATAATGCAATCACATATCTTTAGACAGTTTACAGACATGTCCGCCCCTGATACAGGATTGGGTTGTTACATGAATTTCAGCCAACTTAGGGCTGCTCACTGTCTTCCCATTCCACGTTCCCCCAAGCATTACCCACGGAAACGAGGGAGTATTCTGAGCGGAATGTCTATCCCTTGAACCCCAGTCTGACTTGCTGACCATTTGAGGAGCACCCCAATAATGACTGGTGACGAGACTGTGGAGGCCAAGATCCACACATCACACACCCACACCCCACACCCGCACCCCCAACCCCCACACCCCACACCCCACTTGCTGACCACCATTTCAGGAGCGCCCAGATGATGACTGGTGACGAGGCTGTGGAGGCCATAACCAAAGAAGGCCGTCTAGCAGACGCCGCCAAAATTGAGGCGCTGAATGCAGCTGAAGAGTCCAAGCGTAAGAAGGAGTGGGAGACCATGTGGCAAGCCAACTCTGGTACTTGGCTGTAAGTCGGTTAAAAAAAAAAAAAAAGTGGTGATAATGGGGGTGATGATTTTGGTGGCGATGGTAAGAAGAAGAAGAAGGAGTGGGAGTCCATGTGGCACACTAACTCGGGTACCTGGCTGTTTATAGCGAGCGCGAGTTGAATGACTTATCCAATTCATGTAACCAAGTGAAGTTCAAGTTGACTGGATTTGTTTCGTCAGCACCCCAGCTTTGGTAATTGCGGGCAAAGAGGAAGCTTCGGGTATGAGCTTTGCGAATGCGCAAGTTCGATTTCCCAGCAGGGAAGCCATGTGGAGAGGTAGGGGAGCATGTGTATTTTTGTTGGTGTTGGGGGGAAGGAGTGGGGGTTGAGTGGGGGTAGAGAGGGGATCGACTGAGTGTGGTGTGTGTGTGTGTTGTGTGTGTGTGTGTGTGTGTGTGTGTGGGGGGGGGGGGGGAGGGTCATGTGAGAGCGTGTTTTTGTGTGTTTGATGGGGGAGGGGTGTGTGGTGTGTGTGTTCGGGGGGGGGGGGGGGGGGGGGGGGGGGGGGGGGGGTCATTGTTGCTGCTGGGTTCTTCCTGACAGGTGTGGCCAACGGCAACAAACAACTGGCTATGTACTAATACATACAATACATTTTGGGGGGGTCAGCCCTCCTCAGGTTTTTTAGGGATGATACGGGATGGCAGGTCCTTTTTTTTTGGCGGAGCCCCCTCTTCAAGGGGGCGGGAGCCCCCATGTTGACCCATTAGTCCGTTTGACCGGAAAAAAGTTGAAGCCTGACACGTCAGCCAACGATCGCGTAACTAACTCGCTTCGGTCATCTCCATCGTTGCCCCCTATCGTTCCGTTGCCAACGCACTCCGCCAATTTTCCGCGTCGCTTGCGACGCTGCAAAGGACTTTTTACTCCTGAGGTTGTATTGAATTGATACAGTTACTATGAGATTAAATAATCCTGAATGCCATGCCACATCGTTGTTGTCTTTTTTAGGTCTTCTTTAGGTCCCCAAATGTAAACAGTTATTATTAAATTTATTCATCCAACGTTGTGTTGTCTGTCAGTTCCCCAAATGTATAAAAATTGATTTACATTTATTGAGTTATTATTAAATTAAATCATCCTAAATGCCATGCCATATCGTCGTCGTCTTTCAGTTCCCCAAATTTATAAAGTTTGATCTAAAGTTATTGAGTAATTATTAAATTAAATCATCCTGAATGCAATGCCACATCGTTGTCATCTTTCAGGTCCCCAAACTTCATTGAAGGCCTAGGAGACTCCAACGCACCATCGGATTCAAAGGTGCAGCCCAAGTATGTGCTGGGTCCCCCTCCCATGGCTCTGAGGCGAGGCCATAGCCGACGAGCTTCCGTGTGCTCCTTGGCCTGCGACGAGCGTGACGGCAACAGCTTGCTACCTGGAGTACAAATGGAAAGCCTGGGAGACTCCCAAGAACAATCACAAGACCTTGTCCTGCATTCGAACATACAAGCCCAAGCCAAAGCCCAGGCCCAAGCCCAAGCCCAATACAATCTTCCAAGGACCCAATCTGTCAGGCGAGCCTCCCAAGCAAGCATCTCACACGACTCCATGTACTCCTATGGTTGCGACAGTTTGCCCGGCAGTGACGCCTCCTGCCCTGAGACCCAAGGGCTGTCCATTGACAGTTCCTTCACGCAGACAGCTGGTGCTACTCGAAGGGGTCCTCGATGGCGCAGCAGTCTCAGCCAGGCAAATGTCTCCCTACCTACTAGTGCAGAAGTTCCTGTTCGGCGCAGCAGTGTCAGCCAAACGCATGTCCCCCTGCCTACGAATGCAGACGTTCCCTTGCGGCGCAGCAGTGTCAGCCAAACGCATGTCCCCATACCTACTAATGCAGACATTCCCTTACGGCACAGGAATTCCCTCGTGGCTACTCATTCAGGACAGAGGCTCATCTCTGGGTCGTCCTCAAAGAGTCTACTCTCTTTTGTCCCATCGCCTGTCCAATCTCCTACAGGTGTGTGAGTGTGATTAGGGTTAAATGTATGTGTGTATGTATTTGTGTAGTCCAGGAGTAGCCAAATAGGCTAAAGGGTCTTGTTTTTTTTTACTGAAATTGACTATAAATGACCCAAATCGACCCTAATTGGAATAAGGATCCTGTTTTGGGAGGTAAACAAAGGAGAAAAAAAGGAAAAGGAATAAGATTTCCTTTTTATGATTTGAAAAAAATATCCCTGGAAAGAAGCAACAACCTTGGGTAGAAGAGCCTACTCTCTCAGACCCCATCACCTGCCCTCAGTATTTGTTTTCAAATCTGAAAGTGGGTTTTTTCTATCTTCATTGTTTTAGGCCTCTTCCAGGGACAGTGGTTTAGTGCTTTTATAGCTTTTTAGGGCCATTAAGGTCAAAACAAACTTTTGTGTACATTTACAGCAATAATTTCCCCAAAACGGGGTCAAAACTAGCAATCGCTATATACAGCGGATAAAAAAAGCTCTGCCTGCCCTCTATCCAATAGGTAAAGCTTTTATGTCCTTCCAAACCTCAAGATTTCCTTACTAACTGTAGATGAGTATAATAATATACTAATACTATAAATACTAACTAATACTAATATAATAAAAATAAATACTAAATAATAATAATACTAATATAATACTAATATACTGATTAAATAATATATCCCGAGGGAGATATGAACATAATATATATAATTATACCGTACGCCGTAGTGGGAGGAAAATGGAACGGTCGAGTTTGACGGGAGCACCTTACATATGCATAATCGATATAATATACCGTATACTAAATTATACCGTTAGGAGTTTAGTATATTCCTTGATGGAAAAAACGCCAAAGTGTTTATCAGGGGCAATAATAGGGTTTAGGCTCCACAAAGGGCTTACTATCGACGCGAGGGACTCGCAGGCTAAACAAGTTCGATGCGGCGTCGCCTGCGACGCTAAAATATGGCGGAGAGTGATCGCGACGGAGCAACAGATGGCAAGGGAAGCGAGTTAGTTACGAGACCGTTGGCTGACGTGTCTGGCTTCATCATGGTCAGACGGTCGGTCGGTCGAACGGACAAATAGGTGACACTGGGGGCACTGCCAAACAACAGTGCTTTACATGCACGCCTTTCCCAGATCTCATTGGGAAAGACATCCCCGTTCAACGAATGGCTCAATGGCTGAGCTCCTTGAACGACGAAGGTGCTGGGTTCGAATCCCCATGGGTGCGCCTTAATGTTTGCGGTCGCTGTCAACCACCTTGGTAGCTTAGTAAAGTAGCAGCCCGTTCCCTACCACTGTGAGACGGGCCTCCCTTAATACCACGCCCCACCAGGCGTTGTCATTACTTGGGAAAGGCGTGAATGTTGTTGCTCAGCTCCCGTTCTAGCTCGCAACCCATCGACCACGTTGGCGACGTTGAACAGTGACAGAGTTCAGGGGATGTGAGGAGACCAGGAACGAAGTGTTTAAACAACTGGACAAGTTACATTGGCCGGGGGACGCTTCTAGAGATGTACTTCAAGTACTTCACCAATAATTTCCTGCAAATGTTGGGGTTCCTTCTGGATGGGTGAGAGTTAACAAAACATTCCTGGCAAGAGGAAGTGTATGTATGTATGTATGTATGTAGGTAGGTAGGTATGTATGTAGGTATGAATGTTAAAGTCCAGGGGTAGGCCAAATAGGCTAAAGGGACTTGCCCAACCATATAGGAAGGGCTTAAAAAGAAAAAGCACTGCTAAACTGAACCCCAAACAATCGTTTAACCGATGGGGGCCCTGAGTTCGTGCTACAGTGATAATTTGATTCTACAATATGAAGTGTGTGAGTAGGAGTGTGTAGTGACTTACATCCCTGACAAGAAGAAGTGTGAGTAGCAGTGTGTAGTGACACACATACCCGACAAGAAGAAGTGTTTGATTACACCCTAATATATCGGGTAGGCTGAGGGTTGACTTAATGGGAAACAGCTGAGTCTTGAACATTGTAAGGAATTTGAGACACGTTCTATGCAGCGTTGCATGCGATGCTAAAAAACGGCAGAGAGTGTTCACGACAGAGCAACAGGTGGCAACGGAAGCGAGTTAGTTACGAGACCGTTGGCTGACGAGTCAGGCTTCATCGCGGTCAGATGGTCGGACGGACAAAGGGGTAAACATGGGGGCTCCGGCCCCCTCGAAGAGGGGGCTCAGCTAAAAACTGTAAGTAAATTGAGAAAACGACAAAACCTAAGATTCAATGAGTGGAGCATCTGGGATTACACCCTAATATATTTGGGGGTCGGCTATGCTGTATAATATTAATGAATAAATAATATTATATAATATGAGTCGGACGAGCCCTCTCACCAGAATTTCGAATTTATTTGCAAAACTAATATTATTGTGACACTATAATAATATTAGTTAATATTAGTTTTTCAATCACTAATTTTAGTTGCCGTTCCCTTAATATATTACACACTAACATATCAGGTGAGTAGGAGGCCTTTCACAGGCTACTGAACATTGACTGGCACATGTCTCTCAACTCCAAGTGTTTGATCGAATCTTCCAATGAAAAACTCCATTTGGAAAACATTGTTTACACCGAGGTGTTGAGAAAGCTTCCTGCTTACTGTAACCAAGGCTACCGTCCTGTGCATTTTCCAGTTTCGTTTTGCTGGATTGTGGTAGGGTGTGTCCGGCCGTCGGTATGACGGGCTCACTGCCCTAGCTAAGGCAATAAATGGACACACTGTATGCTCTTGTGTATGAGATACCTTCGTTCCAAATCCTAGAACTCTGATTAACTGAGCAAGAGATGAACTGAGGAACTGATGAAATATGTTGTTGTTTGCGATGCATTACCGTAGATATTTCAAAGAACATGCACATGGTAGTGCTATGCTGGGTAAGATAATGGTACAGATTCAATGCAGGGTACTCCGGGGGGGTTTTCCCCGCTATGTATAGCGATCGCTAGTTTTGACCCCGTTATAGCAAAATTATCGCTTTAAACAGTTTTTGTAAAGGTTGTTTTTTGTTTATTTGTCCTAAAATGCCCTTATAAGCTACAAAAAGCTTTAAAAGCTATGGAAAAAACTTAAAAGCCGTCCCTGGAGGTGGCCTACAACCATCAAGCTAGAAAAAAATCACTTTCAGATTTGAAAAACAAATCACTGGAGTACTCTCTACCCTACTGCAACTAACTAGAACTCCTAGCTCCCTACTGCAACTAACTAATGCATCCTGACTTGCCCCAACTGAAACTAAGTAGAAGTCTGAATGCATCCTGACTTGCTACCTTGATGAATCTCATACCAATGGAGATCTGAAGACAGACGACTGCGCAAACACATACAAACTTGTGCAAACACTGAGATAGACACGCCAAATGTAATATAGACATGACAGACCAATGGAATTCTGAAGGCAGACGACTGTGCAAGCACATGCATACTTGCTCAAACACATGCAACATGCACAAACAAATACACGCACACAACTGGCGCAACAAATGCACAAACGCACAAACAACTGGCGCAAACACACACAACAGGCGCACACAAATATACACACATGCGCGTGACAGTCTCACACCCAACACAATGCATCCCGGCTTGCCATCTCGACTTACCTCCACCCCGACTCACCACCACCTCAGGCCCACCCCAGAGCAAGGGAATTCTGCTCGCACACAACAGGCACACACACATACACACGTGAGGCCTCAGTCTCACACTCAACGCAATGCATTCCGACATGCCACCTCAGGCCCACCCCAGAGCAAGGGAATTCTGCTCGCACACAACAGGCACATACACACGTGCAGCCTCAGTCTCACACCTAACACAATGCATCCCGACTTGTCACCTCAGGCCAACCCCTGAGTAACAGAATTATGTACCCAGAGAACATGAGGGGAGATAAAGCCAACCGCCGGAAATCGGTGGTCTTCTGTGGTGCTGACAGTGGAAACACCACAGCGTCTGGTTCAAACAGCTCACTTCCTGCTGGTAGGTTTGGAGGGTGGTGTTTGGTGGAGAGTTAGGTGGGCAGGATTTTGGTGGGGCGAAGTTTGGGGTGGTGTTTGGTGGGGACTTCGGTGGGGTGGGGTTTGGTGGGGTGGTCTTCTGTGGTGCCGACAATGGAAACCCCCTAGCGTCTGGTTCAAACAGCTCACTTCCTGCTGGTAGGTTTGGTGGGTGGTGTTTGGTGGAGAGTTAGGTGGGCCGGAGTTTGGTGGGGCGAAGTTTGTTGGGGACTTTGGTGGGGTGGGGTTTGCTCCCAGACAGCACCTTAGATATACCTAATGAACTGTCCTGTCCACCACCCCTGAATTGCCCTGACCACCACCCCTGAACTGTCCTGCCCACCACCCCTGAACTACCCTGCCCACCACCATCCTCCATCCCTGAACTTTCCTGCCCACCACCCCTTCACCACCGCTGAACTGCCCTGCCCACCACCCCTTCACCACCCTTGAACTACCCTATCTATATCCCTTCCATCACCCACGCATCCACCCACTCATTCCACCCACTCACTCCACCCACTCATCCACCCACCCGCCCCTTCTCAGTATCACCAGTCGCTATGTTAATGGCCAGCCACTCACCCACTCACCACTCACCCACCCACTCACCCACCCACTCACTCCACCCACCGCCCCTTCTCAGTGTCACCATTTGCTTTGTCAATGGTCAGCCAGTAGAATCAAATCTCACCCTCCACTCACTCACTCACGCACTCACTCACTCACCCACCACTCACTCCACCCACTCATCCGTCCACCCACCCGCCCCTTCTCAGTATCATGTCCCTTTGTCAATGGTCAGCCAGTAGATGCAGATCTCACCCACTTCTCACTCACCCACCCACTCACCCACTCACTCCACCCACTCATCCACCCACCCGCCCCTTCTCAGTATCACCAGCCGCTATGTCAATGGTCAGCCACTCACCCACTCACCACACCCACCCACTCACTCCACCCACCGCCCCTTCTCAGTGTCACCATTTGCTTTGCCAATGGTCAGCCAGTAGAAGCAGATCTCACCCACCACTCACTGACCCACTCACCTCTCGCCCACCCACTCACTCGACCCACTCATCCACCCGCCCCTTCTCAGTCACCATTTGCTTTGCCAATGGCCAGCCAGTAGAAGCAGATCTCACCCACCACTCACTCACCCACTCACCACTCACTCGCCCACTCACCACTCACCCACCCACTCACCCATTCACTCCACCCACTCATCCACCCACCCACCCGCCCCTCCTCAGTGTCACCATTTGCTTCATCAACGGTTAGCCAGTTGAAGCAAAAGATCGCCAAAGCAGCTGCCGATGCCGAGCTGGTCGCAGCATTCAA
The DNA here is from genome assembly GCA_013435795.1 of Chlamydomonas sp. ICE-L. Classification (NCBI taxonomy): domain Eukaryota; kingdom Viridiplantae; phylum Chlorophyta; class Chlorophyceae; order Chlamydomonadales; family Chlamydomonadaceae; genus Chlamydomonas; species Chlamydomonas sp. ICE-L. Next base: position 18,085,645 of record JACBWV010000730.1, read on the forward strand.
CCGAACCCCCAACATCGTGGGCCCAAATGACCCAACCAACCAATCGGAGTTACTCTGTCCCCGGAGATCTGTGACATTTAATCGACCCTCCAGCGCTGTGGACCACACAGCGATGATCCCCAAAGCGCCGTCTCCTGAATCTGCCCTTGCCGCTGGCACTGATGCTGACGTGAACGACGATGACGTCGTGTCGGAACCCTTACCCAATCAAACCCTTGCCAGCCGCTTCGCCAGAAAACTGCGCTTGCTGACTGGCCGCGTGACAGTCAACGACCGGTCTTGCTCGGATGCTCCAGAGCCGCACTCCCCTACACCCCCATCAAACCTTGCCCGAACAACCCATAGCGAACAACTGCGTGGATTCACCGGCTTCACCGCTGGAACCAGCCCCATGGCTCGGCGCAGGTCTTTGACTGAGTCCAGACCCCAATACAACTCACACTCAGCACAGCCCTCAGTCTTCCACGCAAGCGATATTTAGCCAAGCCCACAGGAGTGCCCCCTATCCGCACACACTCAGCACAGCCTCCAGTCTTCCACGCAAGCGATATTTAGCCAAGCCCACAGGAGTGCCCCCTATCCGCACACACTCCGCACAGCCTCCAGTCTTCCACGCAAGCGATATTTAGCCAAGCCCACAGGAGTGCCCCCTATCCGCACACACTCAGCACAGCCTCCAGTCTTCCACGCAAGCGATATTTAGCCAAGCCCACAGGAGTGCCCCCTATCCGCACACACTCAGCACAGCGCCCAGTATTCCAGCAAGCGATTATTGGCCAAGCCCACACGGAGTGCCCCCTGATCCGTCACCACACTCAGACACAGCCTACCAGTCTTCCACGCAGAGGATTAATTAGCCAAGCCCACGCAGGAGTGCCCCCTATCCGCCACACACTACAGTCCCAGCTCCAGTCTTCCACGCAAGCGATATTTAGCCAAGCCCACAGGAGTTGCCCCACTAATCCGCTGTGACAAAATCAGCAAGCCTCCAAGTAAGTCCACGCAAGCTATATTAGCCAAGCCCACGGAGTCCCCCTATCCGCACCACACTCAAGCGCGCCTCCAGTCTTCCACGCAAAGAGATAGTTTAGCCATAAGCCCACAGGAGCTGCCCCCCGTTATCCGATCAACAACCAGCATCAGGGCGCCTCCAGTCTTTCCTCAGCAAGCGATATAGCAAGCCCAGGAGGGCCCCCCTAGTCCGCATTACACAATCAGCACAGCCTCCAGTCGTTCCACGCGAAGCGATATATATAAGCCAAGCCCACAAGGAGATGCCCACTATTGCCGTACACACTCAGCACAGCCTCCGTTTACAAGACAAGCGATTATTTAGCCAAGCCCACAGCGAGTGCCCCATATCCGCACACACTCAGCACAGCCTCAAGTCTTCCACGACAAGCGATATTAGCCAAAGCACACAGAGTGGCCCCTACTCCGCACACACTAGCACAGCCTCAAGTCTTCCACGCACATAGCGATATTTAAGAGCCAGCCCACAGGAGTGCCCCTATCCGCACCACACTCAGCAAGCCTCCAGTCTTCCACGCAAGCGATATTTAGCCAAGCCCACAGGAGTGCCCCCTATCCGCACACACTCAGCACAGCCTCCAGTCTTCCACGCAAGCGATATTTAGCCAAGCCCACAGGAGTGCCCCCCCTATCCGCACCACACTCAGCACAGCCTCCAGTCTTCCACGCAAGCGATATTTAGCCAAGCCCACAGGAGTGCCCCCCTATCCGCACACACTCAGCACAGCCTCCAGTCTTCCACGCAAGCGATATTTAGCCAAGCCCACAGGAGTGCCCCCTATCCGCACACACTCAGCACAGCCTCCAGTCTTCCACGCAAGCGATATTTAGCCAAGCCCACAGGAGTGCCCCCCTATCCGCACACACTCAGCACAGCCTCCAGTCTTCCACGCAAGCGATATTTAGCCCAGCCCACAGGAGTGCCCCCTATCCGCACACACTCAGCACAGCCTCCAGTCTTCCACGCAAGCGATATTTAGCCAAGCCCACAGGAGTGCCCCCTATCCGCACACACTCAGCACAGCCTCCAGTCTTCCACGCAAGCGATATTTAGCCAAGCCCACAGGAGTGCCCCCTATCCGCACACACTCAGCACAGCCTCCAGTCTTCCACGCAAGCGGATATTTAGCCAAGCCCACAGGAGTGCCCCCTATCCGCACACACTCAGCACAGCCTCCAGTCTTCCACGCAAGCGATATTTAGCCAAGCCCACAGGAGTGCCCCCTATCCGCACACACTCAGCACAGCCTCCAGTCTTCCACGCAAGCGATATTTAGCCAAGCCCACAGGAGTGCCCCCTATCCGCACACACTCAGCACAGCCTCCAGTCTTCCACGCAAGCGATATTTAGCCAAGCCCACAGGAGTGCCCCCTATCCGTACACACTCAGCACAGCCTCCAGTCTTCCACGCAAGCGATATTTAGCCAAGCCCACAGGAGTGCCCCCTATCCGCACACACTCAGCACAGCCTCCAGTCTTCCACTCAAGCGATATTTGCCAAGCCCACAGGAGTGCCCCCCTATCCGCACACAACTCAGCACAGCCTCCAGTCTTCCACGCAAGCAGATATTAGCCAAGCCCACAGGAGTGCCCCCTATCCGCACACACTCAGCACAGCCTCCAGTCTTCCACGCAAGGGATATTTAGCCAAGCCCACAGGAGTGCCCCCCTATCCGCTACACACTCAGCACAGCTCCAGTCTTCCACGCAAGCGATATTTAGCCAAGCCACAGGAGTGCCCCCTATCCGCACACACTCAGCACAGCCTCCAGTCTTCACGCAAGCGATATTTAGCCAAGCCCACAGGAGTGCCCCCTATCCGTACCCACTCAGCACAGCCTCCAGTCTTCCACGCAAGCGATATTTAGCCAAGCCCACAGGAGTGCCCCTATCCTGTACACACTCAGCACAGCCTCAGTCCTTCCACGCAAGCGATATTAGCCAAGCCCACAAGGAGTGCCCCCTATCCGCACACACTCAGCACCGCCTCCAGTCTTCCACGCAAGCGATATTTAGCCAAGCCCACAGGAGTGACCCCCTATCGCACACACTCAGCACAGGCCTCCAGTCTTCCACGCAAGCGATTATTTAGCCAAGCCCACAGGAGTGCCCCCCTATCCGCACAACACTCAGCACAGCCTCCAGTCTTCCACGCAAGCGATATTTAGCCAAGCCCACAGGGTGTGCCCCCTATCCGCACACACTCAGCACAGCCTCCAGTCTTCCACGCAAGCGATATTTAGCCAAGCCCACAGGAGTGCCCCCTATCTCGTACCACACTCAGCACACGCCTCCAGTTCTCCACGCAAGCGATATTTAGCCATAGCCCACAGGAGTGCCCCCTATCCGCACACACTCAGCACAGCCTCCAGTCTTCCACGCAAGCGATATTTAGCCAAGCCCACAGGAGTGCCCCCTATCCTGCACACCACATCAGCACAGCCTCCAGTCTTCCACGCAAGCGATATTTAGCCAAGACCCACAGGAGTGGCCCCCTATCTGCACACACTCAGCACAGCCTCCAGTCTTCCACGCAAGCGATATTTAGCCAAAGCCCACAGGAGTGCCCCTATCCGCACACATCAGCACGGCCTCCAGTCTTCCACGCAAGCGATATTAGCCAAGCCCACAGGAGTGCCCCCTATCCGCACACACTCAGCACAGCCCTCCAGTCTTCCACGCAAGCGATATTAGCCAAGCCCACAGGAGTGCCCCCTATCCGCACACACTCAGCACGGCCTCCAGTCTTCCACGCAAGCGATATTTAGCCAAGCCACAGGAGTGCCCCCTATCGCACACACTCAGCACGGCCTCCAGTCTTCCACGCAAGCGATATTTAGCCAAGCCCACAGGAGTGCCACCCCTTATCCGCACACACTCAGCACGGCTCCAGTCTTCCACGCAAGCGATATTTAGCCAAGCCCACAGGAGTGCCCCCTATCCGCACACACTCAGCACAGCTCCAGTCTCCACGCAAGCGATATTTAGCCAAGCCCACAGGAGTGCCCCCTTACTGTACACACTCAGCACGGCCTCAGTCTTCCACGCAAGCGATATTTAGCCAAGCCCACAGGAGTGCCCCCTATCCGCACACACTCAGCACGGCCTCCAGTCTTCCACTCAAGCGATATTTAGCCAAGCCCACAGGAGTGCCCCCTATCTGCACACACTTAGCACAGCCTCCAGTCTTCCACGCAAGCGATATTTAGCCAAGCCCACAGGAGTGCCCCCTATCCGCACACACTCAGCACAGCCTCCAGTCTTCCACGCAAGCGATATTTAGCCAAGCCCACAGGAGTGCCCCCTATCTGTACACACTCAGCACAGCCTCCAGTCTTCCACGCAAGCGATATTTAGCCAAGCCCACAGGAGTGCCCCCTATCCGCACACACTCAGCACAGCCTCCAGTCTTCCACGCAAGCGATATTTAGCCAAGCCCACAGGAGTGCCCCCTATCCGCACACACTCAGCACAGCCTCCAGTCTTCCACGCAAGCGATATTTAGCCAAGCCCACAGGAGTGCCCCCTATCCGTACACACTCAGCACAGCCTCCAGTCTTGGTAGTTTACCGACGGGGGCCCTGAGTTTGTGCTTTCTGCTTGGAGACGTGATATGGTAATACGAAGCTTTAGTAGGTCCTCGTTTCCCTTCGGTACTGAAGTAAAGCGCAGATGAGTAGATGCAAGTTCTGCTTCATCTATTCCACCTGCATAAGAATAAAATTTCTCAGAATACATATAACTGAAATTATAAAGGAAAATACTATGGATAATATGTCACTGATAGATAGCTATCCTGCAAACTTCTTCCAAAAGCTAGAAAACTAGTAGTGTCAGTGATCATTGCAGGGGAGGGGACTGGAATAGGGGGACAACTAGCGCTCTCTCTGTTGCTCAAGCAATCCATTGGGATTCAAGTCCTCGGAGGCCTCTCATGTCAGGGTTAGCAATGGGGTGAGTGTTCAAGGTGGAGGGGGGTAGAATGCTCCTCAGCCTGGGCCAAGCAGCATGTTCCTCAGTAAGGGGGAGAAGGACATTGACGCAGATGATGATAACGAATCAATTGTGAATTGTGTGAGGTTTGTGTGTGTTCACGCAATCACCTTTGTAAAGTGTGTGTGATGTGTGCACGTGTGCTATAGTTGCAGAGGTTAGCCAATCAGGATGGAGGGACTTGCCCATGCTCGTCTGCTTTTTAGTGTTGCTCTTACTAGCAAGTGCGCTAGGAAGCGAAGCTATGCGTGAAATGAATGCCTCTGTTTTTTTTCAGGGGGTAGCCAATCTGGCTGAAGGGACTTGCCCAGGGTAGGAAATGGCATTCCTGGAATTTGTTGCAATGCTCCGCACTTATGTGTGTTACCCATGCGATGCACATTTGAGGGCATTTTGAGAAACCTCGCTTTTTTGTTTTCGGAATCTGTGTGGTGATACCCGGTTGTTTTACTCATGTGGCGCACATTAAGGGACATTTTCCCTACAAATTCCAAATTTGGGTGTTGCAACATACCGTTCTAATAGGAAAATTTAACGTTTTAATTTGGTGGGACCTACCGTCAAATCGAGGCGTACAGTATATTCCGCAATGAAAAAACTGTCAACCCGTTATCAGGTGAAGTAATAGTAGGGCTGTCAAGCTTTAAAAAAAAAGATAACGCCTGGAGGGGCGTGGTGTTAAGGGGACCGTCAAGCTTTATTTATTGTGTCGTACATCGTACGATATTGAACTGACATCGTCCGATCTTTCCATGTTGATCGTACGATATATTGAAAATTGGTTAAGTGGTATATTGACCTCCGTCCACAGGTCTGCTTCATATATGTGGTGGATGGGTCTCGTGGTCGATGTCCCCAGGCAGGCACAGCTTTCTGCTCGCGCCTTTTTAATCTTACATTTCGGAGGTCGGCGGTTCGATTTTCGTCAGGAGTACCTTAGCCTGGTATTTCCTTGCACTGGGTCTAGGACTCTGGGCCTGGGAATTCAGTATATCGCCCCATACTGTATGACAACAGAGCACGATATTATCGTTCTTTTCTATCTTCTTCGGTATTGGTTCTTTTGACTTGATTTTTTGTGGAACTGGGAATGTAAAGGCTGTTACCTGTATTAGCCCCTTGATTTCATACTGATTTCCCCCCCAAAGGGGTATACGATCTCGTAATTGTACGAGAATTGGAAAAATTGTACAATATTGGCAGCCCTAGATAATAGGGTATGGGCTCCACATAGGGCTTACTACCCCCCCCCCCCCCCCCCCCACCACACCCCACACACACCCTAGGGACCTGCCGGCTCGACGCGCAGCGCTCGACAAGCTTTCCCAGATCGCATGGCTGAGCCTCTCGATAGATCCCCTGAGGGACGTTTGCGACCTCTAATAGCTCAAAATCACCATAAGCAAAGCACTTTGTGGGGACTGGGGCATCTTTAAACGTCCAGAACCTGGACAGATCACCGCCTCCAACAACTAATTAACACATGAATGCAGCCGAAGCTTGAGAGGCAGTCGCTCGCAACCCCCTGACCACCCCGGCTACGACGGGCAGCAAGAATTTCACCAAAAGGAACAATATTACATATTGGCCTTGTAAACACGTTTGTTATGCCTTAGAACTTGAACTTGGTCACATGCCTCCATCCAGAAACTTGTCTGCAAGCCATCTTAACCCGTAAAATCAAAATTGGCTGCCCACCTTCTGCAGATAGGCAATGAGCCAGTGTAACATATTCAAGTCGTGTTAGTTTCCAAGTATTGAGACTTCGGAGAACAAGGAAAAAGGTAGCATAGGTGTATTACAAGATGAGCAGACGGCGTGGAAGCCGACTGATGAAGGATACGACAGTACCGCAGTTGGTACTGCGTGGCAAGGCACGTGGCCCTAGCTGGCAACGGCACTGGTCAGAGCAAGGCAGGGGCTAAGCACTGGCTTCTCTGAGCCATTCTAGAGACGGCATAAAAGCCGAGCTTTAACAAGTAGAAACAATCAATTGCATTCAAGGTTTCATTAATGGATTTTATTAAAATCAAAACCGACAAATGTATAACGGCAAACTGTATTCCTCTGCCATGTAACGTCAACGTATACGGTAATAAACCCCTCAAAACGGCAGTCAAATTTTAGAAACGTTAAATTGACCTGTAAGTACAGAATATGAATTTCGCACATTGGAATTATCACAGGTTGCAAGTCATGTTATTCTAGAGCTTGTCAGCGTGTACTACTAAGACACGAGCGCATCATTGGCATCTGATCAGATGCCAATGATGCGCTCGTGTCTTAGTAGTACATGCTGACAGAGCTTTAGTATCGGGAACTTGGAGCCTGGCGGTGGCTGAACAATCTGGCTGATCACTCCAATGAATCAATGATATTCTATCTAGATCTCATTAAACTGCAAATCAATGTGCCAACAGCGGCCCCAATTCACATGTCTGGAGGCGTGTCCCAAATAAAGGTTTTGTTGGCAGTTGTTTGTTCCTTTTTACAAGATTGTAAAAAGTTGTAAAAAAATGTTCTTACAACTTTTTACAATTTTACTAGACGTGAGACTAAAAATTGCGAAATTTTTCAATCGTTGGCGTTTACACAGACGCAATTATACTTTACATATAACAAACAAGGTAACTGTAGGAGACTATGATCAGTTGTACAAATGTAGAAAAAAGAATGAAAGTAGAAACTAGAAAGACACAAACCGGCGACACCTACAGAGGATTCAGTTTGAATGGCGTTGCCACTCCTACAAAAGAGTTGGCGCACTTAAGATCGGGTCGGCTGTGTGATGTGCTGATGTTTTCCGCCTCATCCTTGCTGAAATGCTGACCTCCTTCGACACCTATGCATGCATGTATGTTACAGTCCAGGGGCAGGCCAAATAGGCTAAAGGGACTTGTCCAACCGTCCTAATGTGTTGATCTTCGTAGTATCTGCCTTGGTGCTGTATTTTGCAGTTTAATAAATGATGACGAACACCTCAGGGTCTAACACCTTGGGGTGTTTCACCTCGGGGTCTAATTGCCCTTGTGGTACATCTATGTATGTCATGTATGCAGTTTTTTTTTTTTTTTCCTATGAGAGAATGTCACTCTATGAGTGGAGAGAGGGATAGAAGTTTAAACACTCGAACAAGGTTTACACATGGAGGCTGGACTATGTCCGCCTCCAGTCATTCATTATGAGATGAGGTTACGGGCTTAGGACTGCGGCTACGTCCACGTCTGCATGTACGTGGACACGCCACTGTCAGTGAGACTGACCTACCGGTCATCTAGTTCTGACATCCTACGCATCCAATAAGCAGTGGCCCAATGATATGCAACGTTCAATGTGTAAAATAAATTAGTACCGGTACTTTGTTTTGTGCATACTATTGTGTGCATTACATTTGTGATTGTGACCAAGAGTACAATACACATGATGATGATGATGATGACGATGATGATGATGATGATGATGATGATGATGATGATGATGATGATGATGATGATGATGATGATGATGATGATGATGATGATGATGATGATGATGATGATGATGATGATGATGACATTTTTCTGGTGCCCTGCTTGACTCCAAATGTGCCCTCGGTTTGACGGAGTCAAGGGGGGAATTATGAACATCATGCGCAAAGAAGAAAAGTAAAATACAACACATTAGTCATAAATTGGGACGTGGTGAATGCTATAGCTTAACAACTAATGGGACAACTTGGATTAGCATTTAAATTTAAGTATACTTGGATATTAACCTTTACGAATGGGCCAAGGACCAGGAAAACAAAAAGATAACACCAAAAGATAAAACCAACTACCAGCACCAACCACCACCACCACCACCATCAACTCCACCAACACCACCAACACCACGAACACTAATAAAATAAATGCCAATCGGATGAATGTCCCCAAGTTGAGTGTCCCATGCGGTTACAGTTATTGATTGGAAATAGCGTGTATGTGCTAAGTATTGAACGCATGTATTGAACGCAGGCATGCTAGATGGAGGTAGGACAGTGGTCTGGGATAGGGGGGATGGGTAGGTGGAGGTGGCAAGGAAATGTGCATTAGGGAATGTTTCATTCTCATCTGGGACATATTATATTGGGTTTCTTAAGCTTTGCAGGTTAACCATTCTTGACATCTGGCCAGGGTTAACTGGGGTTGTCGTGCTGGCAAATAGTGATTGCTAGCATTTGTCTTTCTTCATTACATCTATCTGTCGCTGATTCGAGCTTCCCAGCACAGGGCTGGTCCATGCTTCTGTGGTCTGAAAGATTTAGCTAGGGCCGAGATTTTAGGGGTCAGTCGTAACGGGGTTGCATAAGGAGCCAGCCATCTTCAACGCCATTTTTAGTCACAGGTTAAACACTATGCCCTGGTGCATGCATTATTGTTGAACGACACGGAATGCGAGTGCGTTTTAGACATCTTGCAACAAGGGTTTTAAGTGACCAAAGAAGGACCAGAGAAGGGGGGGTTCACACTATCGAGAAGAACATGCAGGGAAGGTGCGCGGTGCGCTAAGCCAGTGAATACACCCGGGGCGGGGTAATACACCGGCTGTACACGTTACATCGCGTTACATGTCCATAAATTGACCGTCAATTATGACCCGATCAAAACCCGATAGCAGTACCCGTATCGCAGGACCCGATCGCAGTACAAGTATTACAATTGAAAATTGTCGTCGTCATCAGACACACCTTATTTATTCCCTCTCGCCAGGCTGATCCGAGTTTTCCTTGGCACTGGCACCGGAGCTGCGAGTAGAAGTAGTAGCTCCCCCCCCTCCAAGCTCTTTTCTTGCGGCCGAAGTCACACCGTGGGTGGGTGGGTGGGTATGGGTAGGTGACCGCCTGACCTGTCGCAAAGGGCATGAACTTCTTGAGTGGGAGGAGGAGTTTCCGAAATCTAGCCGAAGCCGCAATGTTCATCTCTGCAAGGGCTCACTCAGTCTCGAACCCCTCTTGGCACATATGCCTGAACTTGCTCGATAACGGAACCATATAATTCATGCCAGCCCGCGGTGAGCAATTGCATTTTTGCCTAATTTCGAGAATTGGCCCTGTAGGCCACGATGGCTGAGCGTGCTTATGCCTGCAGTGGGATTGAATTCTCCGTCCATCGAATTTCTAGCTCAATTCTATCGGCTGCCTGGCTTCCTTGTCCCAAACACTGGGCGTTTCATTCCGCTGGTTGTCGCGTCCCAATGGGGAATGCATTTGCAGACAGTTACCTTCTGCACGTCTATCTTCTTTCTGTCTGTAGCGTTCGAACCCTCCTGCATTCTCGCGGCTCTTAGCACCCAGTATTGGACCACTTGTCGCTTCGTCATGAGCATTTCAAAGCGTTATTTTGAGAATCCGTGTTCCAAATCCTGAGGCAGGTCGACACTCACGGTGCTAGCCAACTCCCCACAAGCAGCGAAGCTATCTGTGCGACCTTACTTTTCGTTTGATGTAAACCTGCCTCGTTGCGCGTGGATGGTAAATGGAATGTACGTGCCACTGTAAGGCTTTCGATCATGGATGCCTTCACCCGGGTCACATTTCGTATGTTTTGTTCATGGAGCGCGAGTGAGGACCTCTACTTCTGGGAGGTGTCCCGGTTCCTTTTCGTCCTGGTTTATTCTGGTTCCGTGAGAAGTTCGTTGTTGGCTTGTCTTTTCTTGTCTTCATCGTCTTCATCTTCCTGGTATGATGCGACGCTTTCATACGATTACGCTAACCCTCCTGCAAAACTCTCTCGAAACGAGCTGCATTACGCTTAGTCCCCGCGCATGTATTCCTTCTCTCCTCATGCTAACAGCGTTTCATCCCACTTCTTCTAGACACCTTGTCTCCAGGCTAGCTAGAGTCGGACCATGCCCAAGCAAATAACCAAGTCCATCACTGGACACGCCGTCGCCGACAAGATTGCGGAAGAGCGCCGATGCCACAAGTCCCTCAATGCTTCGCTGAAGCAAGTGCTAAAGCAGACTGGGGGAGATCAGTCTGAGTACTTATATATCCCTGATGACCTGGATGTCGAGTCCTCGGCTCCTTCGAATAGTGGTTACTCCTCGAGACATCTGATGGATTGCCAAGCTGAACTCAAGTATTCCAGTCCCCAGGCCGCGTCTACCCCGGTCAGCTACTATGGTGGCAACAAGGAAGAGGATGATGTGGAGGATGAAGAGGCCAGCCACGTGGGAGTGTACCGCACACGCCTGAATGTACAACAGAGGTTGCCACAGGGCCGCGCACCCTCGCAGTGAGTCCTGCTGGCATTTGGATTTGTTCCTTGCCTATGAAGTTGTTTGTGAGATTCTCCTTGCGTGTATTTGGAGCTTGCAATTTATATCTGGATATTAGTGCTTAATTTGTCTGAGCGCCTTTTTTGTTTATGATTTTTTGCCTGCAATTACCTTCATCTTCATTATCTGGAAGGTAGGCAACCTCAGAAATATGAGAGATATCCGGAGATATTTTAATTGTTTTGCTTTTTTGAGGTATAGGCGATATGTTGTGTCATGTATGTTTTTTTGTTTTTTTTGTGACATCGTTGATAAGCTGTAGTTGATAAGCTACCATTTGTAAGTTACAGCTAGTAAGTCATTGTGTCGATTTGTTACTGTGCTAAAGAGTTATAGCCAGGGTACTTCCAAGCGCACGCGTTTGCGCGCTGCCTTTTTGAGCCCCACTGCGCGGTTCGCGCAGTTTTTTGCAACCCCCTGTGGGCGCAGCAAGCAATTTTTGCGCTTTTTGCACTTCCAAGCGCAGTTTTGTTTGTTTCAAGTGCGCTAAAGCGCTGGGCAATTTGGTCAATGGACGTACCCTGGTTACAGCTAGTAAGATATAGTGTTGATTTGTTACTGTTCCAGCCTCTTCCATCTGCCCTGCAACATGTATTTGACATCTCCACTCCAGGGTACTTCCGGTGACCAAATTGGCCAGCGCTGTAGCGCACTCGAAAAGAAAAAAACTGCGCTTTGTAGTACCCTCAGTCAAAACGCGTAGTGAGACCCGAAAAGGGAGCTAGCCAGCGCGCAGAAGCGCGCGCTGGGAAGTACCCTGCTCCACTCTACTCAACCTGCACCCAGTCCCGACTGTCCATCTCTTGGTTTGGTTTGGTTTCATTTCATGGTGTATCAGCCTTCAGGCTGCTCACTTTCTGCAGGTGGAGTAAACGTAGAGAGTAAAATCACTACTGCACCACACTCTAGAGCACAGAATGCCATCACACATGTCCAGACAGCTTACAGGCATGTATTGGATTGGATTGTAACATTGGTTTTTGGCGGAGCCCTCCTTCTGGGGAGCGGGAGCCCCCAGTGTTACCCATTTATCCGTCCGACCATCCGTCCGACCATCCATCCATCTGACCGTGATGAAGCCCAACACGTCAGCCAACGGCCTCGTAACTAACTCGCTTCCGTTGCCACCTGTCCCTCCCTCGCGATCACTCTCCGCCATTTTTAGCGACGCAGGCGACGCTGCATAGAACTTGTTCAGCCGACTCTTGGCTGCTCCACCGTCTTCCAATGCACCTCTGCATTTGAATTTGAATTTGAATGGTTACATACTTCTCAGCCAACTCTTGGCTGCTCCACCGTCTTCCAATGCACCTTTGAATTTGAATTTGAATTGTTGCATGCTTCTCAGCCAACTCTTGGCTGCTCACCGTCTTCCAATTCTAGGTCCCTCCATGCGATACCCAGTTCTTAGCTAATTGCTATACCCCTCTTGTCACCTGCTGGTGTAGATCTGCATGTCATGCGTAAGAACGTTCGTTCTCCTTTCAAAGTTTTAGCCCGGCTACTTATTGGTGTAACGACCAGGGTACTACATTTGTCAAATTGGTCAGCGCTTAAAGCGCACAAATGTCAAATTGGTCAGCACTTAGTAGTGCAAAAAGCTCAGAAACGGCGCGCTGCGCCCACAGGGGGTTGAAAAAACTGCGTGAAACGCGCAGTGGGGCTCAAAAAGCTGCCGCGCGCATTTTGTAGAAACCTGGTCAAGGCCCTTGTCATGCAGAATTGTCTTCCCGATAGTCCTCTTCCCATGTCTTCTCTCCAATATGGGATCACACTGAGCCGATTGTCCGTCTCTTGAACCCCAGTTTGACTTGCTGACCATTTCAGGAGCACCCTGATGACGAGGCTGTGGAGACCATGACCAACACCTCACGCCCCACTCCCCACAGACCCACCCCCCGCCCGCACCCCACACCCGCACCTCCCACACCCCACACCCCACACCCCACTTGCTGACCACCATTTCAGGAGCACCCTGATCATGACTGGTGACGAGGCTGTGGAGGCCATTACCAAAGAAGCCCATCTAGCTACCGCTGCCAAAATCGAGGCGCACAATGCAGCTGAAGAATCCAAGCGTAGGAAGGAGTGGGAGTCCATGTGGCAAGCTAATTCTGGGACCTGGATGTAAGTTGATGATGGGGGTGATGGTGGTGATGATGATGATGGGGGTAATGGTGATGATGGGGGTGGTGATGATGGGAGTAATGGTGATGATGATGATGGGGGTAATGGTGATGATGATAGGGGTAATGGTGATGAAGGGGATGCTGGTAAGAAAATAATGTCTTGATGAAGTTCTCTTGATTGTCTGATGTCAGTTACGTTATATGATATGATATGATATTATTATACTTTATTATGTTAGGTCTATATTATCCCTAATTAGTTTCCGGTAATTGGGAGGCGATCTCAATTGTTGAAGGTTGGGCAAGTCCCTCTATCCTATTTGGCTAGCCCTGGACTGTAAGAAGCATTGCACTTCTGTCACAGGCAGGCCATAGATGATGCAAGGCAAGCCCGCTACAATCCTCACACGGGTGTGTATGCGAATGTGGGGTGTGTGTGTGGGGGGGTCTTCCAACCAACGCATACATACGTACATACATACATGCATACATACATACATACATACATACATACATACATACATACGTACGTACATACGTACATACATACATACATACATACATACATACATACATACATACATACATACACACATACATACATACATACATACACGCTCCACAGCATCCGGGGTGTTCACCAATATGTACATATGTACATACCCACAGCACAGCTCCTGACAGCCATGCCACATAACAGTTGTCTTCCAGGTCCCCATACTTCCCAGGGACGCTCAGGTAGACTTCTCCATGTTGAATTTAAAACTGCACCCCAAACTGTAGTTCCATGTGATATGACACATTTCAAGTTTGTATTAAATTAAATAATCCTGAATGCCATGCCATATTGTTGTTGCCTTGCAGATCCACAAACTTCATGGAAGGCCTGGGAGACCATGCACCTTTGGATTCGAAGCTGCAGCCGAAACCTTTTTTGGGCCCCCCTCCCTTGGGTCGAATGCGAGCTCCAAGCCGGCGAGCTTCGGTCTGCTCCGGTCTCAGCGAGCGTGACATGTATGTGCAAGTGGAAAGCACGGGAGACTCACACGCACCTTCGGATTCAAAGCTGCAGCCCAAGCTTGTGTTAGGCCCCCCTCCCTCGGGTCGAAGTGCAAGCCGTTGTGCTTCCGTATGCTCCTCTATCTGCGATGTCCAACGTGACGGTGACAGCTTGACATCCGGAGCCTCTGACACTCGACTCCTCACATGGAACCGCATTAAGTCAGTGCAAGACCTTACCACGCATGTGCAGATAGAAAGACTGGGAGACTCCCACGAACCATCTCAAGACCTCGCCCCACACTTGAAGAGTCAGTCCTCAGCCGAAGCCCAGGCCCAAGCCCGATTCAATCTTTTAAGGCACCAAGCTCCCACACAAACCATGTCTCGCGACTTCCTCTACTCCTATGGCGGCGACAGCTTACCCGGCGGCGTCGCCCCCTCCCACATCCTCTCCTGCCCTCAGCCCGTAGGGCTTTCTCTTGACAATCTATGCAAGCCAGGTCTCTCTGGCAATCTGCTTGACCAGACCAAGGAGCTGAGCCTGGACGCAGCTGTCCCTAGGGGCCATCGTCGTCACAGCACGCTTACTCCCAGCCAGTTGCACTTCCCTCTACCTACTAATGCAGACTTTCCCCTTCGGCTCAAGAATTCCCTTGAGGCTACTCTGGTAACAAAGAGACGTATCTCTGGGACCGTGTCCAAGGGTCTACTCTCTCATTCTTCATCGCCTGCCCTCAACCCTGCTGGTATGTTAGTGTGCGAAGGGTCAAACCAGGGATTTTAATGTGCTATATACAGCGATCGCTAGTTTTGACCCCCGAAAACCGTAATAAGTAAAAAACTAAAGTTTTATTTGCCCTAAAAAGCTATAAAAAGCTATAGAAAGCACTATAATGACGTCCCTGGAGGAGGCCTATACAATATAGCAAGGAGAAACCCACTTTCAGATATGAAAAAAATATCACTGGGTCAAACAATTATGCTGTGTACCGGACTGACAGGAAAATGTAACGGTATACTTTGACTGGAGCACCATACATATGTACTAATACTGGAGCACCATACATGTATACTAATATACCGTGTAACAGTTATGCCGAGTGTGAACGCACTATAATGATATCATATTTCATGTATAATTTGTTGATATGATATACTATAATTATTGGTGAAATACCATCATTACAAGTATTACTTGTTTGATGGTGGTTGGCTCCAGTGAAAGCAAACGGGTTGGTCCCTTCATCCTCACGCCTCATAATAAGGCATACTATTTATTTATTACTCATCTGATATGAATCAAAATCATCTCACACGGCCTCCGTCTAAAGCAACACAATATATCCTGCAGCTTTCTTAGGCAACCCCCGGACCAACAGAATTCTGATCACTCACAACAGGTGCAAACACACACAACAGGCACACATATCTATCCATGTATTCTAAAAAACATATCGGACGCGGACGTGGTGGTGTCGTCATCAACGGAAGGTGGCGTGGCTTCAGCCGACCAGGTCAAAAATATGCACACACAGGCTCGCGCTTGTCAGTGTGCCCTTGCTTGCCAAGCTCAGACCAATGGTATTCTGAACGCACACAATGGATGCAAGCAAACACAACAGGCACTCACATATACACACTTATACACATATATACACACATGCACATGCTTGTCTCACACCCAACACAATGCATCCTGGCTTGCCAAGCCCATACCAATGGAATTCTGAACACTCACATCAGGTGCGAACAAACACAACAGGCACACACATATACACACACATATACACACATGCACATGCTTGTCTCACACACAACACAATGCATCCTGGCTTGCCAAGCCCAGACCAATGGAATTCTGAACGCATACAACAGTCGCAAACAAACACAACATGCACACATATATACACACATGCGCGTGCTTGTCTCGCAAACAACACAATGCATCCTGGCTTGCCAAGCCCAGACCAATGGAATTCTGAACGCACACAACGGGTGCAAACAAACACAACAGGCAAACACACACACACACACACACGTGTGTGGCCTTAGTCCCACACCCAACACGATGCATGCCGACTTGCCACCTCCATTTACCCCCACCCCGACTTACCACCACCTCAGGCCAACCCCAGAGCAAGGGAATTCTGCTTGCACACAACAGGTACACACTCATACACACACACACACACACACACACACACACACACACACACACACACACACACACACACACGTGAGGCCTCAGACTCTCACCCAACACAATGTATCCCTACTCGCCACCTCAGGCCAACCCCAGAGCAACGGAATTCTGCACCCAGAGCACATGAGGGGAGATAAAGCCAATCGCCGGAAATCAGTGGTATTCTGTGATGCGGACAGTGGAGACAACCAAGCATCTGGTTCCAACAGCTCACTTCCTGCTGGTAGGTTCAGTGGGGTGGTGATTGGTGGGGAGTTTCTTGGGGTGGGGTGGGGCGTTTTGGTGTGGTGGTCTTTGGTGGGGAGTTTCTTGGGGTGGGTTGGGGCGTTTTGGTGGTGTTTGGTGGGGAGTTTCTTGGGGATGGGTGGGGCGTTTTGGTGGTGTTTGGTGGGGTGTTATTCTATGGTGCTGGCAGTGGAGACACCCTAGTGTACGGTCCAAGCAACTCACTGCCTGCGGGTAAGTTTGGTGGGGTGGTGTTTGGTGGGCTGGTATTCTGTGGTGCTGACAGTGGAGACACCCTAGTGTCTAGTGCAATCAACTCACTACCTGTTGGTAGGTTTGGTGGAATGGTGTTTGGTGGGCTGGTATTCTGTGGTGCTGGCAGTGGACACACCCTAGTGTAAGGTCCAAGCAACTAATTGCCTGCACGTAGGTTAGGTGGGGTGGTGTTTGGTGTGGGGGGGTTCTGTGGTGCTGGGAGTGGAGATACCCTAATGTAAGGTCTAAGCAACTAACTGCCTGCACGTAGGTTAGGTGGGGTGGTGTTTGGTGTGTGGGGGTTCTGTGGTGCTGGGAGTGGAGACACCCTAGTGTAAGGTCCAAGAAACTCACTGCCTGCACGGAAGTTTGGTGGGGTGGTGTTTGGTGGGGTGTTTTTCTGTGGTGCTGGCAATGGAGACACCCTAGTGTCTGGTGCAAGCAACTCACTGCCTGCTGGTAAGTGTGGTGGGGGCTTTGATGGGTATTTTGGTGGGGTGGGGTGAGGCATTTTGGTGGGGTGGTGTTTCGTGGAGAGTATGGTGGGGTAGGGTAGGGTGTTTTGGTGGTGTTTGGTGGGGAGCTGTTTGGTTGGGTGTTTGGTGGGGTGGGGTAGGGCGTTTTGGTGGAGTTTGGTGGGACGGTGTTTGGTGGGGAGTTTGGTGGGGTGGGGTAGGGCGTTTTGGTGGAGTTTGGTGGGATGGTGTTCGGTGGGGAGTTTGGCGGGGTGGGGTAGGGCATTTTGGTGACATGGTGTTTGGTGGGGAGTTTGGTGGCGTGGGGTGGGAGTTTGGTGGGGTGGTGTTGGTTGGGAGTGGGGTAGGTGGGGTAGGGCGTTTTGATGGAGTTTGGTGGGGAGGTGTCTGGTGGGGAGTTTGGTGGGTTCCTGGACAGCACCTCAGGTAGACCTAATGAACTACCATGACCACCAGCCCTCCACTACCCCTGAACTACCCTGCCCATATCCTTCCCTCCACCCACACATCCACTCACCCACCTCTCACCCACTCACTCCACCCACACATTCACCCACACACCCCTTGTCAGTATCACCAGTCGCTTAGTCAATGGTCAGCCAGTAGATGCAGATCTCTCCAAAACAGCTGCCAATGCTGAGCTAGTCTCAGCATTCAAACTCCAAACTCCGACCCTGGGGACTAAAAATATCCCTCATCCCAACTCACTCACTCGCCCACCCACCCCACTCACTCACTCACTCACTCACCCACCCACCCACCCTCAACTCACCCACCCACTCACTCCACCCATCCGCCC
This sequence comes from Chlamydomonas sp. ICE-L, assembly GCA_013435795.1. Lineage (NCBI taxonomy): Eukaryota > Viridiplantae > Chlorophyta > Chlorophyceae > Chlamydomonadales > Chlamydomonadaceae > Chlamydomonas > Chlamydomonas sp. ICE-L. The sequence goes on from JACBWV010000730.1 coordinate 18,104,060, forward strand.
ACCCACCCCTTTTTCAGTCTCGTCTCCCTCTTTGCCAATGGGGAGCCAGTGGAAGCAGAATATCACCAAAGCACAGCTTGGCTTCAGCAAATTCCTTTATCCATTTATCCACCCATCCGCCCACTCACCCACTCCACCCATCCACCCACCCACCCCTTTTTCAGTCTCGTCTCCCTCTTCGCCAATGGGGAGCCAGTGGAAGCAGAACATCACCAAAGCAGCTGCCAGTGCTAAACTGGTATCAGCATTCAACAGACCCTCCACCATAATGGAACCAACTGACCCAACCGTCCAAACCTACCAAATCGAGGGATCCGATCGCCGGAGGTCAGTTTCATTCAGTGTGGACCTCCTCTATGAGACACTTCATCACGTCTCCTCGAATCCCGAGCTGAGGTCCTGTGACCAAGACGTACCCATCTTTGGTAGGATGTCGGAACCTCAAGGTCTTATTTGTCCAGCTAACTCTGTGCCCAATGCGCTATCTCCTGACTCTCCCACGCCCGATGGCGCTGACGCTGATTCCGCCTCCCCCCATGTCTTCTTGGACTACTCACCCAAGCCAACCCTTGTCAGTCGTTTTGCTGGCAAGCTGCGTTTGCTTACTGGCCGCTTGATGGTCAACGACCGGTCTTGCTCCGTTGCTCCAGAGCCCAACTCTCCTTTGTCTTCTCAGACCCACTCACCTTCACCCCCACTAACCTCTACCAAGAACGTGCGTGCGTACACTAGCTTCACCACTGGAACCAGTCCCCTGGCTCGAAACAGGCTGCTGACTCAGCACAGACCCCTATCCATGACGCAATCACCACAGCCTTCAGTCATCCGGGCGAGCAACAGTTAACCAGTCCCACAGGATGCCCCCTATCTGAGACACACTCGGCACAGCCTCCAATCTACCGGGTGAGCAACAGGAAGCTAAGCCCACAGGCCCCTATCCATGACGCAATCACCACAGCCTTCAGTCATCCGGGCGAGCAACAGTTAGCCAGTCCCACAGGAGTGCCCCTATCCAACACACACTCCACACACCCTTTAGTTATCCGGGCGAGCAAAAGTTAACGAGTCCCACAGGAGTGCCCCTATCCAACACACACTCGGCACAGCCTCCAGTCTTCCGGGCGTTCAACAGTAAGCCAAGCCCACAGAAGTGCCCCCTATCTAACACGCACTCAGCACAGCCTCCAGTCTTCCGGCCGTTCAGCAGTAAGCCAAGCCCTCAGGAGTGCTTGGTTATCTCCACACTTGTTGTCGTTGTTGCTGTTTCTTACAGTCTAGAGGTAGCCTGACAGTCTAAAGGGACCTGCCCAACCTGGATAAGTCGTATGCAGCGTCGCTAGCGATGAAGAAAATTGGTGGAGTGTGTTGGCAACAGAACGAAAGGTGGCAACGGACTGGAGCTGACCGAAGCCAGTTAGTTATGAAACAGTTGGCTGACGTGACAGACTTCAATTTTCCAGTTGGTGGGTCGGCCGGTCGGTCAGACAAACAGACTTCGGGGTAACCCTGGGGGCTCCCGCCTCCCAGAAAGGGGGGCTTTGCCCACAACGGTTATACATGTCACCACTATATTACCTTGATGGGATATATGTATGTACACAATCCATAGTTTTTCTTTTCCGCTATGAGCAGCAGCTTTTAGGCAGCTCCCCTGACTTGCTATTTAGCTAAATCTAACGCGACTTAGTGCTCCTTGAAGCTGACACCATCAGCTGTCCATAAGTGCTGAAGTATTTGGGTGTAGCACAGTGGCTGGCTTGGGGAGCTGTCTAGAAGCTGCTGAGAAAAGCCGGGGGAAAAAAAGCTTGGGGCAATCACTATGACCTGGTCCCCAAGCAATCACTTGATTTATTCAGGCTCGCTTGATTTATTCAGGCTCGCTTTATTTATTCAGGCTGCTTGATCACCTCCACAGCAATCACTAAGGCGAGGTCCCCAAACAATCACGGAGGTTTCTTCAGGCTCAACCCAAAATGACCAAATGTATTACCCTGCACCGGGGTACCTCCCATCTAATACACGCTCAGCACCGCCTCCAGTCTTCCAGGCGAGCGGCATTTAGCCAAGCTCACTTGATTGCTTGGTCATCTCCACACTTGTTTTGTTTTTGTTTCCTACAGTCCGGGGGTAGCCAAACAGTCCCAAGGGACCTGCTTAACCTCCACTCGCCGTACATTTTGTACACGACTCAAAACACGAAAGGCTCCTTGAAAGGTTGAGTGTGCTCATGTGGTCACCTTGGAGAGGATATTGTCACAAAGTTGTTTGGTGGAGAAAGAGAGAGGATATTGTTACAAACTCAGCAAAAAAGAATGCCGAGAATGTACAGCGCCAGATCAGCTGGACAGTTTTATAATAGAGAGGGCTTCAGGCAACATACACCTCAGAATCTGGAACCTTTGTGCCGTGGGCATGATGCATGTATGATGTGTGTTACAGGGGTTAGATAATCAGGGTTGCAGGGGCTAGGCAATCAGGCTGAAGGGATGCGCCCATGCTCATCTGCTTTTCCGTGTTGCTCTTACTAGCAAGTGCAACAGGAAGTGATGCTATTAGCTTGTTCCTGGGGGTAGCCAATGTGGCTGAAGAGACTTGCCTTTGCTCAATTGTTTTTCAGTGTTGCTCTTACTAGCAAGTGCAACAGGAAGCGAGGCTATTCGTGAGATAGATGCATCTATGCTTGTTCCTGTGGTTAGCCAAGCTGGCTGCATGGACTTGCCGGTGCTGGATTGTTTTTCAGTGTTGCTCTTACTAGCAAGTGCAATAGGAAGCGGCGCTATTAATGAGATGTACACATCTCAGCTTGTTCCTGGCGGTAGCCAATTAGGCTGAAGGGCCTTGCGTGCTCAATTCTTTCTTAGTGTTGCTCTTAATAGTAAGTGCAACATTAAGCGACGCTATTGGTTAGATGTACACATCTCAGCTTGTTCCTCGGGGTAGCCAATTAAGATGAAGTGCCTTGTGTGCTCAAATGTTTCTTAGTGTTGCTCTTACTAGCAAGTGCAACAGGAAGCGACGCTATTGGTTATATGTACACATCTCAGCTTGTTCCTGGGGGTAGCCAATTAAGATGAAGGGCCTTGTGTGCTCATATGTTTCTTAGTGTTGCTCTTACTAGCAAGTGCAAAATGTAGCGACGCAAGTCGTGAGATTTATGCATCATTGCTTGTTCTTAAGAGTAGCCAATCAGGCTGACGGGACTTGCCTGTGCTCATATGTTTCTTAGAATTGCTCTTACTAGCAAGTGCAATGGGAAGCGATGCTATTCATGAGATGTACGCATCTAAGCTTGTTCCTGGGGGTACCCAATCTGGCTGCAGGGACTTGCCGATACTCAATTATTTTTCAGTGTTGCTCTTACTAGCAAGTGCAACAAGAAGCGGCGCTATTAATGAGATGTACGCATCTCAGCTTGTTCCTGGGGGTAGCCAAGCTGCTTGAAGGGACTTGCCGGTGCTCAATTGTTTTTCAATGTTGCTCTTTCTAACAAGTGCAACAGGAAGCGAGGCTATTCGTGAGCTCTATGCATCTCAGCTTGCCCTAGGGGGTAGGCAATCTAGTTAAAGGGACTTGCACATTCTCATCTGCTTTTCCGTGTTGCTCTTACTAGCAAGTGCAACAGGAAGCGGTTCTATTTTTTTAGATGTATGCGTCTCAGCTTGTTCCTGGGGGTAGCCAATGTGGCTGAAAAGACTTGCCGGTGCTCAATTGTTTTTCAGTGTTGCTCTTTCTAGCAAGTGCATGGGAAGTGGCGCTATTCGTGAGATGGATGCATCTATGCTTGTTCCTGTGGTTAGCCAAGCTGCTTGGAGGGACTTGCATGTGCTCAATTGTTTTAGTGTCGCTCTTACTACCAAGTGCAACGGGAAGTGGCGCTATTCGTGGGATGGATGCATCTATGCTTGTTCCTGTAGGTAGCCTATCAGGATGAAGGGATGTGCACATGCACATCTGCTTTTGCGTGTTGCTCTTACCAGCAAGTGCAACAGGATGCGATGCTATTAGTTCGATATATTCCTAACTTGTTCCTCGGGGTAAACAATGTGGCTGAAGGGACTTGCCTGTGCTCAATTCTTTTTCAGTGATGCTCTTACTAGCAAGTGCAACGTTAAGCAACGCCATTGTTGAGATGTATGCATCCCTGCTTGTTCCTAGGGGTAGCCAATCTGGCTGAAGGGACTCGCTTGTGCTCTATTGTTTTTCAGTGTTGCTCTTACTAGCAAGTGCAACAAGAAGCGATGCTATTCGTGAGATGTATGCGTCCTCGTTTGTCCCAGGAGGTACCCAATTTGTCTGAAGGGACTTGCTCTTGCCCATCTGTTTTTCAGTGTTGCTCTTTACTAGCAAGTGCAACTGGAAGCGACGCTATTTGTGAGATCTATGCATCTCAGCTTGCCCCAAGGGGTAGCCAATCAGGATGAAGGGACTTGCTCGTGCCCATCTGTTTTTCAGTGTTGCTCGTACTAGCAAGTGCAACTGGAAGCGGAACTATCCGTTACATCTATACATCTCAGCTTGCCCCAAAGGGTAGCCAATCTGCTTTTCAGTGTTGCTCTTACTAGCAAGTGCAACTGGAAGCGGAACTATTCGTTAGATGTATGTGTCACTTTTTGTTCTTGGGGGTAGCCAATATGGCTGAAGGATCTTAACCAGTGTGGAATATCCCTGTTGCGTCTGAACTATCAGGATTGACTTTTCTCGCAGACATTGTTTAGTAGAATGCTGGTGATGATCACCAAGCAGCACTCGTAGGCTGATGTGCTTGGACTATCAGGAATGATTTCACTCACATGTACGTTTTGAATAACCAAGGGGATGATCACTAGGTAGCACCCGTAGGCACCAAGCAGTTCCTCGTATTTACGATGTGAGGAATGATCTGCTGACAACGCTATGGTATATATAGGGACGTGCATATCATATGATGTTGACCAAAGGCGAGAATGATATCATATGATATTGTATATGATATCATACAAATTGCATCATATGATATATGTAACTTTGGCCTAGTCAGAGTGCCAGCATCGTATGATATCATCTGATGACATGATTTCATACTGCCGTTTCCTATAAATACCATGGGATGTTAATGTTGTACTGTTTGGGGGGGTTATCGTATACATCGTACGACTGCGATATTGTATACCACTTCTCTTCGAAAATCGGTATGAGACCAAGGGGATATTCCGGGTAATAGAATTAGATCTAGATACAGAAGAATTCATGTCTTATGAACCAACATTGAAGGATATTGTTTCATTTGACCAGTAGAAGAAGGAAGGAAGGAAGACAAACATTCACGATAATATCGTTGTCACTGTCGTATAATTGAATGCACGGTTTTGTTCGGTGGAAGGGTGATGCAAGCCCAGGTCCTAGCCCATTACCAGACCAATACAAGCCCAGGTCCTAGCCCATTACCAGACAACTATAGCATCCCAAGCTCCAAAGATAGTTATAGCAATTCAGCGGATGATTTGGGTTCAAGGTTTCTGAAGAACCCGGACTTCGTACATGAAATCGAGAATTTGGCCTGGAAATCTGAGAATTCTCGCGAGAATTCTCGATAATTGGCCTGAGATTCTGAGAACCAAGTCCGAAGTACAAAGTGTGCTTCCCAAATCATCCCCTGAATTGCTTTAAGACTGAGATTTGAACCCATTACATCTTGCAAACTGTCATTCTTGACCCAATCAGTCTCGACCCAAAAAACGTTAACCTTAAGCCTAGTCAGACTACCGGTACCATATGATATCATATGATGACATGATATCATATTGCCGTTCCCTATATATCCAGAAAAACATAGCATCCCGAGCCCCTGAGCAACTTAAGATGGAGATTTGAAGCCCTGACCTCTTGCAACCTGCATGTTGCCGCTGCTTGATTTTGTGGTTGTCTGTGGTGCCTCTCATGGTCGTCCTTGACTACAACACAGAGAGCATGTGATGGGTTGCATGTTGTTGCTGCTTGGCTCCGTGCTTGTACGGGGTGCCAATTAGGGCCGTCCTTGACATGGAGAGCAGGTGATGAGCTGCATTTTTCAGCTGCTTGATTCTGTGGTTGTCTGTGGTGCCTCTCATGGTTGTCATTCTAGACCCTGTCAGTCTCGACCCATGGTAAGCTGGACTGCTTGACCATATTGACGGATTAAACTTAGTGAGTTTGGAAAGGAGATAACGATATCAGCGTGATATTCTCTCGCTAAGCAGCACGATGTATCGCAGGGTATGACACGATGATGCAAAATGTCATACGGTGGCTGTTGCTACATATACGGTATCATGCTTGACCAATGTTTATCAATATATGCTATGCTATATATACCATATCATGCTTGACCTCTATATATAAATATATGCTATGCTATATATACTAAGCTATGGTGTGTTGGCTGGTTTTCCTAAGCCATGCAGTCACATAGCCAATGTCTGGTTGTGAAATTTGTTACTCCTTGCCACGGGGCGTGAGGTTGAAGAAACCTTCCCGTTTGCTTGCACTGGGTTGTTGTACACACCGTCACTCTAGGTTCCAAGCAGATTCCTCAACCCAGTATTGGTGGAGCTCACTCGTGTGAAGTTCCCGGTTCTGGCGAGAGGGGCTCCTTGAGTGAGGATATGAACATAGCATTCTTCGTTTGAGACTTACTTGGCCCCGCCTGTGCAGGGGCCATGTAAGCCGTCTGTTTCATTTTCAAGGGGGAAAGTTGCAACGGCAGACGTGGTAATTGTCATCCTCCAGACGGTAGGGACTCCTCCATGTGACGTGTGGCAAGAATGCTAGTAGAGGAGGCAATATATTCTCTATGCAGCTTAGAGATGAGTTTGTCTGCGAGTTTGCGACTGATCCCAAAGGTGGAGAGATTGGTAATAGTTGCGATGGATATGGTACCAGTGGTACCTAGGTGAAAAATAGGTAGTGGACAAGGAATCCTTGTTGTTGAAGGATATGTTGGAACTCCTTATGCTAGATGCTCTTTTCCTGGAATTTGATGTGGTGGTAAGTGTCTTGAGGAGTAGCCCAGTTCAAGTAGGTAGGCCTTTCTTGGTTTGGATTCGTCATCGATGTTATCCTGCCCCGTGTACAAGTGGGGGGGGGGGGGGGGGGGGGGGGGATTCCCTTGGTGAGGTTGTTGGCCGGGTGCCGGGGGTCTACCTTTCACTTTTCAAAACGAAGGAGGCTAGAGCCGATACACTCATATACATTTTGATTTCAAGGTAGGACATACCGGTCGGTATTCCGGTGTTGCCAATTTCCAGGTCGGTTTATAGCAGCCCAAAAATCCCACAGTCGGTTTCCGAAACCTCCAGGAAAGTCCCTTGCGATGTGCACCGACCAGTTTTGAGAGAACTTGAACTTGGTTCCAGTTCTGAGAGAGAGTTGTGATAAGACAGGTTTCCATTCCGGTTCTGCAATACGTGACTTGGCTGAGGAGCTGTGTAGCTTACGAGGTGACTCTGAGGGCTTACCACCTAGCTGAACTTCATCTCCCTTGACCTTCCCAACACCTTTCTTCCGAGGCAAATGTAGTTCATCTTCTCCTTCCTTCATTTGAACTGGGCACAAATTGGTTAGGGCTTAATTCGACATGAAATTTTTGGCCCGTGGTTTTTAGTGTGCCGCAAGGGTATTACCACCCGAATTTTGACGGGGGGGCATGCGGTTTCCCGTGATGTCTATAGTGCGCTTATTAAAGTGCGGAGTAGGAGTAAAAAGTGCGCTATTGCTGGTTATTGCAACAAATTCCAGAAAGGCATTTGTCCTCCCTCTTTTCATTTTGTAGGTATGGTCGGAAGACCCCCCATCCGGATGTTGTGGAGTGGGCTTGAATTGGGTCAACACTGGCCTGCCTGTGACTTCAACTTGGTTACACGGCATATGACTATGTAATGAAATTTAGTGTATCCCGCGCATAGTATCAATTGGCTTCCATCTATTCTCTGGCAAACATTCTTGGACCTTTCCAATAGTGCTTCTTGCTTCCGGCATTGTATGGCTTGTGGCATTTGGACTCTTTGTGTATTTTTAGCATCCCGTCTTCTAGCTTGCTTGTGGATTCATGCTAGAAGGGCCCTGGATATTTGCCTTTCTACATTGGACGCCTTCTTTACTCTCACATGCCATGTCTCCCGACTTCCAGATTGTATGTGTTTCCTTGCAAGCACCCCTTCGACTCTTTAATCAGTGTGCTTGAGTAACAAATGTCAGGTACTCAAGTTATACCAGTATGTACTTTGCCTGTAGACGAGGTGTAGCCTGAAGGTTGATTGTTGCCCATGAAATCCAAGGAGCAAACCAAGGCTTTTAACTGCCCAATCCGCTTGGTAAGCAATTTCTTGGGTGTTGCACAGGGGGGGAATTGGCAGACGCTTGGGCTGAATCCTAACCAAACCTAGGTAATACCGTACGGCAAGATTAAAAGTTGGCAAAACTGTTTTTTTGACAGGAACGGTGTCTCAAAAAGCATGGCAAAAATAACTTGGCAAAAGTGATTTTTTGCAGACCTGGAAAATGGCTCAAGTTTATAACTCAAAAACAGTTGGCAAAGGGTCGTGTTGCCAAAATTCATTTCCTTGTTACATGCTGAAAATCACTAGCCAGCCGGGGAGAAAGGGAGGGAGATGGAGATAGAGAGAGTACAAAATACCCAGCCAAGGGTTGCATTTAATAACCAGGTTTTACAGTAAAAGCAAATAAGTACCAGTTACTAATTGCAGTTATTGCAGTTAACCAGTTAACACTGCTACAAGCTACACATTCTTGGCTTGAATAATTTTGGCAGCCCAGATTGGGCCATTATTACTGCCCAGCCAAGGGTTGCATTTAATATCCAGGTTTTACAGAGAAAACCAAAATGTTCTAGTTACTAATTGCAGTCAACCACAGGCTGCCCCACTCTTGCAAGCTGCACATCCTCGTCTAGAATACTGTAGAGGCAGTCTTCCAAATCTCAGCGTAATTTCTGCACACGCGCTTTGGATTATGAAGCGGTAGGCAGGCGTATGGCAGCGAGTACAGATTTCAGGAGTTTGTTGGTAACCGACGTTGTTGGAGATACTTGGCAAATGCGAGCCAGCTAGCGAGCCACCCAGCCGGCTCAGTTTCTACTACTTTCTCAGGGTAACCATATAATTCAGTTTGGCAATGGGTCGTTTGCCAAGTCATTTGCCATTTAATACTGCGTGTACGGTAGTTCCTATGCTATTACACCACAGTACAGATAGCAATCGCGTGGGTGTGGACTATGATTCTATGAAACTAGTCCAGGTGGGAACTGCACTCTGGGCTGCAAGTTGTGGCCTTGGGTAGGTAGCTCTGGCTGCACTTCAGTACCGTTGGCGCAGGATTAATGAGCAAACGACTCTTTGCCAAACTGAATTCGTGTCGATTGTGAGCCGGCTGGGTCGCTCGCTAGCTGGCCAGCCGTGGCCAGCATGTAATCCGCCCTACGACGCCTACGGTACTGCGTGTTGCTGTCGCGAGCGCGCAGAATATGAACCTGAATTCAAATTCAAATTTTGAACCGGCCCAGTGGGTAGCTATTCCGCTACTCCCTGATTTCCGAGCTCAATCTAGGTCCCAAGTTTCCGCTGCGCTTGCCAGGGCGCTCCGTCTCGTAGAACAAACGCCCTTATTTAAGGAGAAATTTTACGTGCGCTCATGTCTGCTCTTTTCGCCAGAACATTCGCCATTGCTGGAATCAAGAACCTAAACATTTATAATTAGCCAAGCCAGTTACTTCTCCTCTCGCAAGCTTTTACCTCGTTTCCAACAGCGCAGCTCACAGCTCCCGCAAAAGCAGACCCAACAGCATGGAATCTCTCCATTGCCAACATTAAGCCATTTGTCCTGAAATAACCATTGCCTCTGCCATCCTCTATACCATCGCTGCTTATTCTCCAAGATATCCACTGATAGGAGCTACACCATCACGGTGCTCTGAAAACTTCTTGGACTTCGAGTAAATCCACCATTCGGCCAGAAAGCGCTTGCTTCCCGTAAATATTCAGCGATTCGCCATGGATACAGATAGCGATGATATCCCTCTGACACAACTTTTGCCAAGTAAAGCCCAAGCCTTCGCCTCGGACTCCGACGACGACCTGCCGGATTGGGTGAAAACGCACAAATCTCCGCACTCAGAAACAGTTCGCATCAGAAATTCGGACTCAGACGACAGTCCCTTGGGTAAGCCTTTACTGCCTGACAAGATATGTATTTGAAATGTCTGACCGAAGTCCTCACATGCTGTAGGGGTGCATCGTCTCAGGATGTAATTGCACTCATCCAATTAGATGCAAGTATGTAACATACATCCTGATGACTTCAATATGAGCTCAAACAATTCACCATCCGTTTAGCCTTGCTTTCTCAAAACATGATGGCGCACACGCTTGTATCCAGAGAGATTCGTGACGTAGAGAATGTGTGGAGAACTTGGGATGTGCCATAAGAGCGATGCACATGTGAAGATCTCCACCTCTCTTATAGCACATACCAACAACCATTGCCAATTAATTGTAAGAGAGATTAAAAAATACAGATCCTCATTTGTTCATAGAAGAGTCTCACAACTTGCCCCCATCGTATTTCAGGCGAGGAAGCTCCGAAGCGAGAACCAGCCACAGTTAGATCCATCCAAGGCGACCTTCACCCAGCCGCACCAGAGCCTGAATCGGATTCTAAACCAGGCATTAAAATTGAGGAATCTGCAACTGCCAAAGCATCTCAGCAGCCTGCAGTTCGCTTGAACCAGACAACGGCGTCCACAGCTCCCCTGGCACCAGTGGTTAAAAGTAGCCAAGCTGATGATCAACCATCTCAATCAACCAAACCTGCTGTTGCTGTAGCAAATGTTCCAGGGGAGGTGACTCTCTTGTTGCCCGAGAAGTTGAATCGAAACAAGGTAAGAACTTGATCTTGGTTAAATGGCTCCAGTCAGCAATTTGGCTGCTCGCCGTCTTCGGTAGTTACATAATTAATTTAAGACAATTTTAATCCTCACACAGACGTGCATGCTTTTTAAACTTGCGCACCAGACCTCAGCTTCGGGTTGCAGTTACGACTTCACACCCTTATATTCTCAAGTAGCCTGACAAGCTCAAAGGAAAATCTACGATCTCAACCAGCCTGATAAGATATTAACCAAAAATCTTCAATCTCAAGCAGCCTTACAACCCCGAACGAATATCAGTAATCTTAGGCAGCTTGACAAGCTCAGGAAAATCTGCAATCTCAAGCACCCTGACAAGCTCAAAGGAAAATCAAAAATCTCAATCAGTCTGACATGTTCTCAATCAAAAATTTACAATCTCAAGCAGCCTGTTAAGCTCAAAGAAAAATCAACAATCTCAACCAGCCCAACAACCCCCGCCGAAAACCTATAATCTAAAGGAAAATATATTTACTCAAGCAGCCTGACAAGCTCAAAGGAAAATCTCTAATCACAAGCAGCCTGACAACCTCAACCAAATATATAATCTTAGTCAGCCTGACAAGCTCAAAGGAAAATACATTTTCTCAAGCAGCCTGACTACCTCAACCAAAATATATAATCTGAAGCAGGCAGACAAGCTCAAAGGAAGATCTACAATCTCGATCAGCCTGACAGCCTCTCACCTCAATCAGGTAAATCTCTCATCTCGAACAGCCTGATAAGCTCAAAGGAAAATTTATAATCTTGATTAGCCTGATAAGTTCTCAACCAAAACAGAGTGTGTTGTGAAGTCGGATGCCTGTTGCATTATGTGACCAGATTCAGATTTAGTTTCAGATATACCAGTTTCATTTACATGAGGTCCAATACAGCAGTCTTGTTTACATGATGTCCAATTTCAATTTCAAGTTGAAGCTCTAAGTTTAAGTTTGAGTTATCCTTATATTAATCGTACCAGATGCCAACTAACAGGTACACTTGAAGATGCCTGAAAAGTTCAATCGCAACAAGGTATGGTCACAAGTTACAACTTTCAATTTTCAAGTCAGATCGCAAGTGAAGTCTTCAGAAGTTGCAGTGCGTAACTTGTAAATATCGATGCAAGGATGAAACAAATCTTGTAAGTGTAAGAGATCCAATAAAGTTGTACATCTGACATGTGTCACTGATTCGTTCGCAGCTGTTGATAGAGGTCATTGCAAATGCGGATAACACTTCGACTGATCTGGCTGGTGACTGTGGTGCTGTCGGGCGTGTGATCGTAATGTCTGGGAAGGTTTCAAGTGAGTCTGCATGCACATGCACGAGGGGCTGACAAGCTTACTGACTGTCTGAAAGACTGACTGGCTAGCTGGCTAAAAGACTGACTGACTGAAAGACTCACTCACTCACTCACTCACTCTCTCACTCACTCACTCACTCACTGAAAGACTGGCTGGCTGACTGAAAGACTGACTGAATAACTTATTGACTCACTCAATCACTCACTGACTGACTCAGTGACTGAAAGACTGGCTGACTGACAAAACAAATAACTAAATGACTTATTGACTCACTCAATCAATCACTGACTGACTGACTCACTGACTGACAGACCGACTGACTGACTGACTGACCGACTGACTGATTGACTCACTCACTCACTCACTCACTCACTCACTCACTCACTCACTCAATCACTGTCTGACTGACTCACTGACTGACTGAATGAAAACTGAAAGACTGGCTGGCTGGCTGGCTGAAAGAATGACTGACTCACTGAATGCCTTATTAACTTACTTATTCACTCACTGACTGACTTACTGACAGACTGAAAGACTGGCTGGCTGGCAAAAAGACTGACTGACTCATACTATATAACTTCATTTCCTACTCCACCCTGTGCATGTCTAGCTTCTGACGAGCCAGAACTTCACCTTGACCTGAAGGGAGTGCTTTACAAGGCAGATATCCTCCAACTTGCTGGATGTGCTATGGTGATCAATATCGGCACAACTGAAGCCAAGGTTTGTTGCTCCTTCTATGATTTATGAATATGTCCAACTTGAGAGTGGTCATCTGTAAGGGATAATCAGATTTGATTATCCCTTGCATAAGGCAGACATCCATCCTCTTGCTGGATGTGCTATGGTGATCAACATTGGCACAACTGAAGCCAAGGCTCGTTACTATTTCTGCAATATATTACCTCCTTGAGTGAGATTCTGTGTATGTGATTATACGATTTTGTTATTCCTTGCATAAGGCAGACACCCATCCTCTCGCTAGATGTGCTATGGTGATCAGCATCGGCACAACAGATACCAAGGATTCTTGCTCTTTCTGTGACTTATCAACATAACTGTGATTGTCTGTACGGGATGATCAGATTTTGTAACCCCTTGCATCAGGCAGACATCCTTCCACTTGCTGGTAGGGAATGGGAGTATGATATCATATGATGTCGGCCGGCTGACTAGGCTAAAGTCACCATTTATATACAACATCATATGATTCAGTTTGTATGATATCATATGATATCATACTCGCCCGAGGACAACATCATATGATATGCCGGTCCCTACTTGCAGGTGGAGTCCCTAGTCAGCGATTACGTGTGCTTGAGTGTTATTGTCTGTGCAAGATGATCATGTTTTGTTATCCCTTGCACCAGGCAGACATCCTTCTCCTTGATGGTGGAGTCCCTAGTCAGCAATTACGTGTGCTTGAGTGTTATTGTCTGTGCAAGATGATCATGCTTTGTTATCCCTTGCACCAGGCAGACATCCTTCTCCTTGATGGCGGAGTCCCTAGTCAGCGATTACGTGTGCTTGAGTGTTATTGTCTGTTCAAAGGATCAGATGTTGTTATCCCTTGTACCAGGCAGACATCCTTCCCCTTGATGGTGGAGTCCCTAGTCAGCGATTACGTGTGCTTGAGTGTTTTGTCTGTACAAGATGGTCAGATTCTTTTATCCCTTGCATCAGGCAGACACCCTTCCCCTTGCAGGTGGAGTCCCTAGTCAGCGATTACGTGTGCTTGAGTGTTTTGTCTGTACAAGATGGTCAGATTCTTTTATCCCTTGCATCAGGCAGACACCCTTCCCCTTGCAGGTGGAGTCCCTAGTCAGCGATTACGTGTGCTTGAAACAAGAGTCTGCCTATGAGCTGATGGGCTCTGAGGCTGAGGGCGCAAACCTCATGATGGATTCGGATGATGAGAACTATCAGTTTGGAGGTCAGTCTGGCTGTGCTCAGTCGGTAGTGGTAGGGGTGATGGGGGTTCGTGGGCGTGTGTGTGTGTGTGTGTGTGTGTGTGTGTGTGGGGGGGGGGGGGGGGGGCTTGGTAAGTGCACCAACCTCATGATGGATTTGGATGATGAGAACTATCAGTTTGGAGGTCAGTCTGGCTGTGCTCAGTGTGTGCTGTGTGGTTGGTGCGGATTGGGTGGGTGGGGTGGGTGGTGATGAAGGTGTGTGTGTGTGTGTGTGTGTGTGTGTGTGTGTGGGGGGGGGTATGTGTATGTATGTTGTTACCTTTCCTGACTTCCTGTTGTTTTTCATTTAAATGTATGTGTGTATGTATGTACACGGTACACAGTTCACTTTGTTGGTTTCTTCCCTCGGTTAGGGCCACCCCATGGAGATGTGGTAGGGTGGGGTCCGTGCATTAGTCTAGTCCTCCTTAACCTTGTACTTAGGTGACACCTCTTCTAGTAACTTACAGCCGTTCAGCTACTCTTGCGTGAGCTTATATCTCGACGCCACGCACCTTGTACGCCTGTTTTGTTTTCAAGGGTCTTTCTTCCGAGATTTTCTACAGCGGCCGTCTGGAATCCTTGGTTGGTTCTGTTTGCGTTTGCACGTGCATTGACATTTGCACGGTGCCTCGGCATCAACCCAAGGATACGTGGGGCATTATCCTTGAGGCCGTTGTCTGTTGGTGAATCGTTACCCCACGCCTGCAGACAATACAACCTGGCCACTTTGGGCGCATCCCTGCTTTATTCATTTTGGTTGTTGCACTGCCTAAACTTGCTTGCAACTTGACACCTAAATATATGTATGTATGTGTGTTACAGGTCATGGGTAGGTAAAATATGCTGCATGAACTTGCCCAACCATAACAGCAAGGGATACGAATAAAAAGCATTGATGAACTGAATCCCAAACATTGTTTTTACCAATGGGGGCCCTGAGTTCGTACTGCAGTGATGATTTATTTATATAATTATAATTAAATCGCCATCCCACATGGGGGTGGTGTTGATGGAGCTGGCTTGCTACCTTCCATTCACACATCTTTGCCCTTGTAAACAAACATGCAGGGGCATGTGATGCAGGGGCAGGAGGTAGGGCAGGGGGACATGCATGGGCAGGGGCAGGAGACAAGCCACGCCTGACATACCATACATACTTGCATACTTCCACTCACACGCCCCCGCCCACTCAGACTAAGCTACAGGGGCACATTGATGAGCAGCCACGCCTGTCATACCGTACCTACTAACACACTTCCACTCACACGCCCCCGCCCACTCAGACTAAGATGCAGGGGCAGGTGACGAGGACAAGCCACGCCGTACTGTGATACTGTACGTACGTGCATACATACTTCAGTTAATTTTTCTTTGCCCCCTCAGACTAAGATGCAGGGGCTGGTGATGAAGACTTGCCTGCCATATTGTACATACTTGTATAACGGTACTTACTTGTAAACGTCCGTTTATTTTTTCTGCCCCCTCAGACTATGATGCAGGGGCTGGTGATAAAAACAAGCCTGCCGTACTGCACATACTTGCATACCGGTACTTACTTACATACACTCAATTGTATCTGCCCTCTCAGACGAAGATGCAGGGGGAGGTGAAGAAGACAAGCCTGCCGTACTGCACATACTTGCATACCGGTACTTACTTACATACGCTCAATTTTATCTGCCCTCTCAGACGAAGATGCAGGGGGAGGAGGTGAAGAAGACAAGCCTGCTAAAAAGGTTAAGAAGGAAGGTCCTGGCGCTTCCGGTGCACGCAAGAAGACAGGGGGCGGTGGTGGCGGTAGGAAACCAACGGGTGCCAGTGGAGGCAGGAGAAGACCGGAAAAGGCAGGAGGGGGCAGCAAGGGAGGGAAGGGTAAACTAGCATCGAAAGGCAAACCGATGAAGAAGGCAACTGGTCAAAAAAAACCATCTGCGGAAAATAACGGGAAGGTCAGCGGCAAGAAGAAGGGGTAATGTAATGATAACGCCTAGTGGGGCGTGGTATTAAGGGAGCCTCGTCTTACGACGGTAGGGAACGGGCTGCTACTTGGACAAAGCTACCATGGCGGTTGACAGCGACCACGAACACTAAAGCGCACCTGTAAGGATTCGAACCCGGCACCTCCTTCGTTCAACGACCTCTAACATTCGTCGAAACGGGGATTACAAGAGGTGAATCATCCTCTGAACATATGCCTCATATGCTCGACTCTAATAGGAGATTATTAATGAAACCTGACTCATTCAGATGATGGAAACAACTGAATGTCACATGTGTTAGTAAATGTTATTTATAGAAAAAACTGCATAGCACGAACTCTGGCCTCCCGTTGTTAATGATTTGTTGGCATTCAGTTCACCTGTGCTTGTTTTTGAAACTGCCTTTCCTGTATTTAAGGTTGGGCAAGTCCATTGAGCCTATATGGCTACCCCTGGACTATAAAACACATACGGTGCATGCACGTCTCATTCGCTTAGTATGCGTCCTGGTTGCCCTTGGGATCGTATAGGGGGGAATTGGAATCATAACTATAAATTAGAAGACGGTGGGCACTGAGCAGCCCAGAGCTGGCTTTACAAACATGTAACAATCCATTCAAAAATATATGTGAACATTACATATGTTACAGTTGTGCTGCTGCTCTATTTGATATATTGTCCTCTGATTTGGTTTGGTTTGAATACATGGTTTATCAGCCGTCAGGATGCTCACCGTCTGCGGTCAGGTAAAACAAGAGTTGTACACACGCTACTGGACCACACTCTTGAGCACAGAATGCAGTCACATAGTTGCAGAGTGCAGACAGTTTCAATATAAGCGCGTCTACTATTTTGTTTGATTGGAAACGCCATTCGAACTGAATCCTCAGTGTCGCTGGTTTGTGTCGGGAGACCCACCTCCGGGCATGCAGTTGTGATACTGCTCTTTTTGATGCAGTTCATTAGTGCTTGTTTTCGTTTTTGCCTATCCTTTTATCGTGGTTGGGCAAGTGCCTTCAGCCTATTTGGCTAACCCTGGATGGGACTGCAACATACATACACACATATACAGCAGCACAGGCCAAGTTGATGAAGAAGCCACAAGCGGCAAATCACTACTCACTAGCCCGTGTTCAAGGGCGGCGGCATGACGCGGTGACGTGCACATTCTACCATTTTCACTGGGCAGAACTGCAGAAGGGACATTTGCCTTATTTCTATATCGGATTGGTTTGTAACATGCATTTTCAACCAACTCTGAGCTGCTCTCCAGTTTCTAAAGTCCCCCCGTGCAATACCCACGTTATAGTAACCCTCAGTATAATGATATTGTATAATTAAATTGTCACTGTATCGTGAACTCAGGGCCCCCGTCAGTTAAACGATTGTTTGGAGTTCAGTTGATCAGTGCCTTTTCTTTTGAAGCCCTTCCTATACGGTTGGGAAAGTCCCTTTACCCTATTGGGCCTACCCCTGGACTGTAACATACATACATACAGTGCGCCTACTCTTTTGTAGGAGCAGCAACGCAATTCGAACTGAATCCTCGGTGTCGCTGCTTTGTGTCGGAGACCCACCTCCTGGAGTGAAAAGCCTTTCCCAACTATCAGCATCAATTGCGGTTCACTCAATCGTTTTATGACTTGGTGACTACTTATGTACTTCCTTAGAACTATCGGTACAGACAGGTCTGTGTCAGCTTCCTGTAGACTGTGTCATTCTTCATGACACAGTGACAGCTTCCTGTTGGCTGCGTCACCGGTTCTTCTGACACGCGCTGTCTAGCCTGTACCCTGGTTAGGTTCCAGGCTGCCGCCCCTTTCCTCCGCTGGTGCCCCTTTGGGTTCCCCAGTCTTTGTAAAGTTATTATTCTCATCTCCGTGTATAGATTGGCGCGTCTGACCGCTGCAAGCATCTGTCCACTCTCTGAAGTGTCTCCAACCAGTCACAACTAAAAAAAGTTATCAACTGCTCAACCTCAGTGAGATGAATTAACACAAAATAGTACATTAATTGAGCACAGATAGCTTGAGCAGTATAGTAACAGAACACGGGGAGAAAACTACCGGTACTCGGTAGCAGGTAACTTACAAGCCAGGGGGTGGGTGGGGACACAAGGCCTGCGGCACAGCTGCAGTACCAATTTGTTGTCTTCTTCCTTTTCGAGGAGGATATTCGCCTCAAAGGGTGATTCTACCTATGCAAGCCCCAAACTCAAAATACTATATTTGATTGGTGGAGTTTCTCCCACTCAGAACGAGCGAGTATGTATCCTTAGGCCAGCGGGAGTTGCCAGCCCACGACCAATCACAACCGCACCACTAACCTACCACTGACCAGTGTTACTCCTGGGAGTAACCAAGGCAGTTGTCCAGGCAGACAGGTGTTAACAGCGCTAAATACGGTAGCCCCGGTGGTTCATCCTTGCGTAATGTACCCGAATGTGAAAAAATCTCCAGATTTTTTTAACAGGGATTATCCCCATTAAAATGTCTGTCCGTCCGTCAGTCACAAACTAAATTTTCAGGTTTCATGAAAAACATCATAAAAGTTGAACCTTAGTTGAACATTCTATATTTTTCATGAATTATAAGACTTATTTACACAGGACAAATTCTGACCAGAGCACATAGAAGCATCGCAATTCACGAAAAGGAGCTACGGTTAGGCCAAAAAGCTACAATTAACGGTTAACAATTTGGTTTCAGGGTGTTTTGAGCTAACATTTCAAATTTGAACCACCTAACCATGTGCCTGTACACAGGTTTGGGAGCAGAATTGTCGTCAAAAATTCGAGGCGAAACATGTATGCATCACAATGGACGAAATATTCCCCTAGGGCAGGGGCAGGGGCAGGCGCAGGGGCAGGGGCTGGGGCAGGGGCTGGGGCAGGGGCAGGGGCTGGGGCTGGGGCTGGGGCCGGGGCAGGGGCAGGGGCAGGGGCCGGGGCAGGGGCAGGGGCAGGGGCCGGGGCAGGGGCCGGGGCAGGGGCCGGGGCAGGGGCCGGGGCAGGGGCTGGGGCTGGGGCTGGGGCTGGGGCTGGGGCTGGGGCCGGGGCAGGGGCAGGGGCAGGGGCAGGGGCAGGGGCAGGGGCCGGGGCAGGGGCAGGGGCAGGGGCAGGGGCCGGGGCAGGGGCCGGGGCAGGGGCCGGGGCAGGGGCCGGGGCAGGGGCAGGGGCGGGGCGGGGCGGGGGCAGGGGGCGGGGGCGGGGGGCGGGGGCGGGGGCAGGGGGCGGGGGTGGGGCGGGGGGCGGGGGGCAGGGGGCGGGGGTGGGGGCGGGGGCGGGGGGGCGGGGGCGGGGCGGGGGGCGGGTGGCGGGGGCGGGTGGCGGGGGCAGGGGCGGTGGCGGTGGCGGTTGGCGGTGGCGGGGCGGTGGCGGTGGCGGTGGCGGTGGCGGTGGCGGTGGCGGTGGCGGTGGAGGGTGGCGGTGGCGGTGGCGGTGGGCGGTGGTGGTGGATGTGGCGGTGGCGTTGGCGGTGGCGGTGGCGGAGGCGGTGGCGGTGGCGGTGCGGTGGCGGTGGCGGTGGCGGTGGCGGTGGCAGGGGCAGGGGCAGGGTGCGGGTGCGGGTGCGGGTGCGGGTGCGGGTGCGGGTGCGGGTGCGGGTGCGCGGGTGCGGGTGCGGGTGCGGGTGCGGGTGCGGGTGCGGGTGCGGGTGCGGGTGCGGGTGCGGGTGCGGGTGCGGGTGCGGGTGCGGGTGCGGGGGCGGGGGCGGAGGCGGGGGCGGGGGCGGAGGCGGGGGCGGGGGGCGGGGGCGGGGGCGGGGGCGGGGGCCACCGGGCGGGGGCAGTGGCGGGGGCCCCCGCGGGGGCAGGGGCAAGCCAGGGGGGCAAGCCACGCCACCTGCCGCTGGCCAAAAACCCGTGGAGGAGGACGGGACATACCGTTCACGTCTGGGCTGGGCCGAAACATGCAATACCTTGAACAAAATCAGTAAAATCAACCAGACACCTGATTGGCCTCATTTTTCTTGTATGAAATTCTTTTATAAAAAGTTAATCTACATACATGCATTTCATTACATTACAGAAACGTTTAATACTGCTTAAAATCAACAACCCTTCAACAACTCTCTTTTTCGTCACTTTATAGTTAACAATGCTAAATCATCAATCGATTCATTGGAATTCAATTAATTTAAAGCCTCCAGGCGACCTTCATATTTAATACCATACGAATTGATATAATTTAAAGCATTTACATGCATCCAAATCACGTTAATTAAATTAAATGGAAAGGAATAAATCGAATCAAAATAACACAACATTAAATACAATTAAATTAAATTAAATTAAATTTAAATTAATTAAATTAATTAAAATCTTGATTAAAATACATTTAATTGAGGATTCGAATCATTTCATTCGGGATGCGCCTCCAGGCGCCCTTAATTGAAGCGGGATTAGCCCCATTAAAATGTCCGTCCGTTCGTCCGTTCGTCCGTTCGCCGGTGTGTCACAAACCAAATTTCCAGGTTTTATGAAAAACCTCAAAAAGTTGAACATTCTATATTTTGGATAAATTATAAGCCTTATTTATACCGGACAATTCTCACCAGAGCATATATGAGCATCGCAATACACGACAAGGAGCTCATCTTGGGCTAATAAGCCACATTTAACGGTTAACAATTTGATTTCAGGGTGTTTTAAGCTAACATTTCAAATCTGAACCACTTAAACATGTGCGTATGCATAGTTTGGGAGCAGTCTTCAAAAAATCGAGGCGAAACATGTAAGCATCACAATGGACGAAACATTCCCCTAGGCCACTTGTGCTATAATTAGCCCACGGACCCCACCTCAGGGCCGTGCGTGGGGCAGGGTCGGGGGCCACCGGGCGGGGACGGGGGCAGGGTCGGGGTCGGGGTCGGGGGCCACCGGGCGGGGGCAGTGGCGAGGGCAGGGGCAAGCCACGCCACCTGCCGCTGGCCAAAAACCCGTGGAGGAGGACGGGACATACCGTTCACGTCTGGGCTGGGCCGAAACATGCAATACCTTGAACAGAATCCGTAAAACTAGAGGTGACCGCCCTACCGGGCGGTCACCTCTCGCACGGTCGTGGTTTCGTGGGTCTGTGTCTCGGTCTGGGTCTGTGCCTCGGTCTGGGTCTCGGTCTGGGACTGGGTCTCGGTCTGGGTCTGTGTATCGGTCTGTGCCTCGGTCTGGGTATCGGTCTGTGTATCGGTCTGGGGTCTCGGTCTGGGTCTGTGTATCGGTCTGGGTCTGGGCGGGTCTGGGTCTCGGTGTGGGTCTCGGTCTCGGTCTCGATCTGGGTCTCGGTCTCGGTCTCGATCTGGGTCTGGGTCTCGGTCTGTGTCTCGGTCTGGGTCTGGGTCTCGGTCTCGGTCTTCTGCGTCTCGAAGCTTCCATGCGGCATCCGCAGGTCATGCGCAACGCCGGCTGGCGTCGCCCGAGGGCGCTCACGGGCGCCGAACCCTTAGGTTAAATTGCTCCTCCTCCTCCTCCTCCTCCTCCAGTGTGAGCGGTGTAACCGTGGTGTCTCCGCTTAGTTGAGGGCGGTAATCAACCAGACAGCTGATTGGCCTCATTTTTCTTGCATCAAATTCTAAAAAAAAAAATCAATCTACGTACATGCATTGCATTACATTACAGAAAAGTTCAATACTGCTTTAAAATCATCAGCCCTTCAACAACTCTCTTTTTCGTCACTTTACAATTAACTATGCTAAATCATCAATCGATTCAATGGAACTCAATTAATTTTAAGCCTCCAGGCGCCCTTAAAATTTAATCCTATTCGAATCGATACAATTTAAAGCAAGTACATGCGTTCAAATCACGTTAATTAAATCAAATGGAAAGGAATAAATCGAATCAAAATAACACAAAATTAAATACAATTCAATTCAATTAATTAAAATTCATTGAATCCAGGATTCAAATCATTTCATTCGGGATGCGCCTCCAGGCGCCCTTAATTCTTACATTTAGTCATTGCGACAGAGCTCGCTAGGTACTGAAGTACTACGGCATCAACCTGTTCAGCCCACGATTGCAGTTCAGATTGCAGTTCCCCCTGCCTTGTCTCATAGTCAGGGTTCAGGGTTTCATAGTCCACACCCACGTGATTTTATTCTGTGCTGTGGTTTAATAATGTAGGAATTATTTCGAGCTTTAGGAATTGGCAAGCAGGTTGGCAAACGACCGTTTGCAACAGCGGTTGTGTCTTGTGAATCGAAAGTGAGTCGGTCCCGACTGGCTTGCTCCTGATATACTAGGCAGTAGAGTGGGGGCACCAGTTTTACATTGTTTTCCAGCAAGCCCTGGGCAGACTTTAGGACCCAAGTAACACACTCTGTGAAGTGTTAACATGTAACAAGGAACATGAAACACAACCAAATTTAGGTTTTGCCAACTGTTTTTCAGGTTTCATCTCGAGTAGGTCTAGCCATGGACCTCTTTGCCGAATTGTTTTTAACATGCAGTTTTGTGCTCTGTTTGATTACAAACCGGATTAACTAACTCTTGTTTTTGCCAATTACCAAAGTGTGTACGGAATCCAGGCTGTCTACCCCAATCCAAGTGGCTACCCCTGGACTAGCTGTATAACATACACATATAATGTTACCGATTGTCACATGGTTATTCAGCCAACTCTATGCTACATACGCAGTGCACACCTTCTTCCAGTTCGAAGTCCCCCCATGCGATTCTCACTGAAACCAGGAAGCTTACCGTATTAAGAGGATCACTTAGTTTAAATACGGGTCCAGTTCTTAGTGCAACCGGGTAGCTCTGCTGCTTGAGACGCAACCAATTGTAGAGCCTGCGTCCTGCGATTCAACGAACCCTTATTTCTGGTCAACAGACCCTCCCTACGTTACGCAATGGACCTTTCGATGTTGCATCTGCGACGGAGGACGCAGCGTCCTGAGTAACCCTGGTGGCAGAACCCCCTGGCAGGGATTTCCAAGAGTATTTCAAAATCTACGTTTTGGGGCGTGTATACCAACCAGCTACCTTAAGACATTGTAGGACTGTAGCATATTATCAATTACAATTAAGTGGTTAACACATATGCAACGGCTCTAGCTCACAAGCTAAGCAGACACCTTTAAAGATTCAAAATCCAACAAGTGGCACTGCAGTAGTAGATTTTGAAACTAGAAGCTATGACCACTGAGCTACCTAGGTTTAGGGTTTTAGGTAAACCAAACCCTAAAACTCAAAGAGTCTGGCGCCAGAGCTTAGCAGTGGACGTCACCATAAATTATAACCATCACATATCACATTACTATTACCAATATCAGCGCTTCATAGTACGTCCAGTTGTCACATGTGTTTGACTTCTAGAACTCACAATACATGAAGTACAAATATTTGCACGTCTACCATGATAAGATAATACAAAGTTATACTTGTATTATTAGAGGGCTCATAGTATGAATGGCAAAATGGTTAAGTATGAACAATGTTGCTTGAAGTACGGCACCATTGTTCAAACTGGTGCCATTTTGATGTATGCGCCCTCTTTTAATATTATAACCCATTCATATCATTACATTACATTACATGTTAAAGTCTACTTGACACCGCGAGGGTGTATGAGACTCTGTGCTTTACACAAAAAGAAAAAGCACCCACAAAGCAAAAAAACCCATTACATCAGGGGTGTGTCGAGAACAAACAAACCAAGCTCCCAACCACCGTTTTGGTGGCGTAGGTATTAAACCCCCTAGAGCCGGACCCAGATCTCAACCACTTACAGTGGCGGAGGTAAGAAGCTAACAAATGAGAAGTCACAAGAAGAAAAGAAAAAAAAGGGATAATAAATTACGGTGCCACTAAGCAGTCCAGGGCTTCCTGTCTTGCTCTTCTACAAGTAGAAAGATAGTCGGCTAGGTTGCTCCAGAAAGTCTTAGTGCCATTTCCATTCATAAAGGTTCTGAATGAGGAATCGCAGAATTCCACATTCCATACGGTTAAGTCGGTATCCTCATGGACATGCCTATAAATATCTGTAAACAGCTTCTGGTAGCGGAGGCGAATATCATTATAAAAAGGGCACTCAAACATATGCATTTCATCCTCAGGTTTTTGGAACCCACACATTTGACAGTTGTCAGCATGAATTGCGGTGCTCTCACGCGTTTTATGACTTGGTGACTACTTATGTACTTCCTTAGAACTATCGGCCCAGACAGTGTTTCTGTCTGTACTGTGTCAGCTTCCCGTAGACTGTGTCATCCTTCATGACACGGTGACAGCTTCCTGTTGACTGCGTCATCGGTCTCTCACTGACACACTCTGTATAGCCGGTGCCTGGCTTAGGGTCTAGTCAGGTTACAGGCATCTGCCTCTCCCACCGCTGGTGTTCTTTGGCGTCCGCCTGTCCTTGTAACGCTATTCTTGTCTCCGTGTATAGATTGGCGCGTCTGTCTCCGCTGCATACATCTCTCTCCACTCTTCGAAGTGCTTTCTAGCTGATAGGTTACGGGCTTATTACTTCTACCACTGCTTTACAATGCAACTTCCGCGTGGGCCTCCTGCCGGCTTCGAGAAACTTACCCCACAGAATGGTATTTCCTGGTCGCGCGGTATGGAGAGCGTCATTATCAGTAATGGATGCGACCGAATTCTTCCTCTAAAGATTCGTGTTCCCACTGATTGGCTAGATGATTGCGCGCCAGCGGCCTCTGCTGCCGGAGATGAGTCTCCTTCCGCCATCATGGAAGCCACCCCCCCCTCCAATACCTCCATTTCTCCGTCTCCTTCTCCTTTTGTCCAACGTCTCCGACCTGAGGTTGAGGATATTCTGATGCGCCTATGCTGTGTTTCCACACAGATTATCCAGTATGCAAGGTCGCCTCCACCCGCTGATGCCCGCTTTACCTACGACACTGTAGACCTTGCTCTCCATAGCCATGAAGATGGCTATGCTTACGGCAAGTCTGACGACTCAGAGGAAGATAACTCTGATGATTGTATGGAAGATCTACAGAGTGCCAGAAATGGCGACTTCGGTGGAGTCACTCCCTCTTCTGCTACTAGGGTTTTCCACACCTCCACTGTCTCTCCGGTGTATGAGCCTCAATTGGCACCTTCTCCTGCGGTCTTCAAGCCTCCGTCTGCCGCTCTGCTTGCGCCGCTTCCACCGGACCTACCTGAGGTGGTCAAGCCGTCTTTGCTGCGGAGTTCGTCTCTTGGTCCTTTGGGTCCTCTACTCAACCTTGCAGAGCAGGCTCGCAACCCTGCAGAGCGGGCTCTTGGTGCTTACCATACTCGGGCTCGCGAGGCTGCTGCCACGAGTGTCCACAGATCTGCTGCTGGCACCTCGCAGGAGCCCCCTCCACCTCCACCGGTGGATCTGCCACCTGCGCCTGGCCCTCCGCCGTCTATGAATCCTACGCTGTCCGGCATATCCTGGGAACATCTGCTTGATGGCACACCACCTGTGCGGCTGGCTGTGCGGGACTGCCGGCTTATTCGCCAAACCCAGTATGCTGGAGATTCTCTTGATCGCACTTTGTACGGTAGGCTGGATGAGGCAGCCACTCGGGCTAATCTAGATAGAAAGGGTCGCCCTAAGCGTGTGATGGCTTACTCTGAGCTGGGTCATGAGTGTCGTGCTTTTCTAGGATCTGTGAAGGCAGGGATTAACTACCCTTCCCCTGGAGGTGTTACCTTTGGTGGGATTGGGCGTAGGAACAATGATCTCCGAGGGTATCAGTATGTGAAGGTCCCTCACAGTTTTGTTCCTGTTAGGCCTGATTTCGAGCTCGTTGCGAGTGTTGCGCGTTCCTTAGATCTCATTAGGAACTTAGATGATCAGCGCGCATATGATGCTGGCATTGCTGCCGAGTATTTTATGTCGGTTCGTGCCTCGTATGCTCCTGTGCCTGATCCTCTTGCTGCTGGACCCTCGGCCTCTCATGGTGAGTCTCGTGTACATCCTGCACTGTTGGGTTTTAGTGCCCTGCCCCTGGAACGTCAGGAGTTCATGTGTCTCACTATGATGCTTGCGAACATGACGGATGCGATGGTCAATGTGTATCAGGATTTTGCCACTCCTCGGGATATCTTCTTGCATATCCGAAGACAGCGTTCTGATGCTCTTGCTGCTCGTGTCCCTCTCATGCTTGTTGAGCTTCGGCGTGCAACCATGGACAACTCTGAACCTGTGGATGTGTTCTTTCGCAGGGTCCGGGGCTTGTGCACTGACCTCCGCAGTGCGGGATACCCACAGCCTCAGCGCCATGCCATGCATACTATTATTAATGGCATCATGCACCCCCGCTTCGACTCTCTGCGGCTACAGTTTGGTCTCGCACTGCATCAGAACCAGCCTGTTGATTACTGGACCTGTCTGGCAGCATATAGATCATTAGATTTCTTGAACGTGTCTCTCCCTAAGTCTGATCCGAGGCATCCTGGTTGGTCCCGCGATCCTCCCCAGGTCCCTGCCAATGCTGCTTTTCAGCGTGGCAGGGGACCTGGTCCTCAGGGTTCCGGGACTACCAAGAGGCGCTTGGATTGCACTTGGGGCCCCTGTCTTTCCAAAACGAGCCACTCGGAGGACCGTTGCTGGACGAAACATCCGCACCTGCGAAAGGCCAAGGCTGGTGCACCGGGCATTGAACCCGTGCCCGTTGCCTTGGCCCTTCCAGGTTCGCTGACTCGCAAGCGGGTGTCCACCTTGCAGGCTCAGATTGATGGGTACGCCATGTCCAAGAACTAGGAGGTACGCTCTGTCCTATTCTCTTGCACTACGAAGTTCTCTAACGTGTGTAGCCCTAGTCTTTCTGAGGGTGTCTGGCATGTGGACTCTGGAGCTGGAATGTCAATCACGGGTGATAAGTCTTTGTTCACTGTGTTTGAATCTTCTGCTGTTGGGCCTACGGTTCGATTTGGTGACGGGGTGATTCAACGGTCAGAGGGTAAGGGATCCATTGTGTTATGTAGTGATTGGTTACCAACATCAATCACTCTAACCAATGTTCTTTATATCCCTCACTGTCCGGTGAATCTCCTGTCAGTAAATGCTGTAGCTCATTCTCTCCACTGCCAGGTTTCTTTAGATAGTCTTAGTTGCACTGCCACTCAGGGCTCTTCTGTTCTCTGGTCCTTCCCTGCCTCCAGTGATGGTGTGTACAAGTTTGCATGTAGGCCTTGTCACACCTCCAGTCGTTGTTTAAGAGTTGCTGACAATTATCCAGCGTTTGCACTTGATGTTGATGAGGACGGTGGAGTTGTTCTCCCTACCACTCCTGCATGGTTGTGGCATAGGCGGTTGGGTCATCCCGGCTATAGTGCCTTACACAAACTTGTCAAGAGTGGTATGGTTAAGAACTTACCCCTCAGTCTGGGTCAAGTGCAAAAGTTGGGTAAGATCCCATGTGATGCTTGTCACAAGGCTAAGGGCAAACGTCTCCCTTTTCCTAAAGAAAGCAAAACTGAGATCCGTGCACCTCTCCAACGACTTCACTTGGATATAATGGGACCAGTTCATATTAGGGGTCTGCGTGGGGAGTTTTACATCCTGTGCCTCATAGACCAATTCTCTGGCTTTGCTGAAGTATTGTGCTTGAGGACCAGGGATGAAGCTCCCTTAGCAGTCCAAACTATCATCCTCAGATGGTCAAATCAGCTGCAGGGGTTTGCCTTTAAGTGTCTGAGATCTGACAGGGCCAAGGAGTTTATAGTTAAATGGTTCGAGGATTGGCTGATATCGGTTGGGGCAGTACATGAGTTATCGTTGGTGTACACTGCCCAGCAGAACGCAACTGTGGAAAGGTATAATGGGGTCTTGCAGTCTATAGCTAGGAGTATCCACCTGGAATCAAAGCTAGCTAAGTCTTTCTGGCCTTATGCCTTCCTAGCTGCTTGTTACCTTCGTAACCGACTGCCCAATCAGGGACGCAAGACACCTTATGAGTTGTTTTATGGGGTGATGCCTGATGTGTCGTTGTTACGTGTGTTTGGATGCCCCTGCTATGTCACGTTAGTCAATGGGAAGAAACGTAACAAGCTGGACGAAAGGGCGTTATCTGGTAGACTGGTTGGGTATTCTCTGGTGAGTAAGGGTTATTTTATTTGGGTTCCTAAGTTTCGCCAGGTAGTAGAGAGTCGTGATGTACTCTTCTATGAACAGTTTAGCTATAACTGTATTCCTGGGCTTCCTCCCTATGACGGGTCGCCGTATGTTTCTAGCATCCCTGCCGCTATCAACGGACACATGCCTGAGGCTGCGGTCCATTCCCTAGATCCTTTGCTTTCCCCAATTGTTGACCACTGTCCTGGCCATAGGATGATTCTGCGTCCCAGGTCAGGGGCTGCTGGTACTGTATTGCGTGAGAATGCACTGGGCGGGCGAGGTTCTGCAGTTCCTACGGATAAAATCTTAGCCGAATCTCAGGGGGTCGCCAGGCCCTCCTCTGCGTCAAATTCCGTCGGTGAAGCTCTAGGATTACGACAATCTCAGATCATAGTGGAGCCTCTTATAGGTCCATTGTCTAATAGTCACCCTGCTCCAATCATCTTGGATGGCTCGAAGGGGTTGGTGAGCGCTTCGCCTCCTGCCGTTCCTGATAGATTAATCGGGAGCCCGGGTGATGATGTAGCCTTTGCCGATAGTGCAAGTGATGATCTTGATCATTGGTCAGGCTCCGATACTGCGTATGGCTGGGGTGTTCCGGTCGACCCAGGCTTCGTTGAATTAGAGGCAAATAAGGCCGGCCCTGTTCAACCAGGCAGTAGTTCTGCACTGGGGGCTCTACTACCGGTTACTGCTGATACTGCTGATATCCCCGCTGCTCATGTACAAGTAAACTGCTTGTAAGTGGGAGCATCTGTTGCCCCCTCCACTGAACTAACCTATAAAGCTGCCATGCTCCCTACCAACCCTGACAGGGATCAATGGCTTCTTGCTATGAAGGATGAGATGGCTTCCCTACATGCCCATGGTACTTGGGTACTCACTCCACAGCCTCGTAAGCAAAAGATCCTGTCAGGCAGGTGGTTATTTGTGAAGAAGATTGGGGTTGATGGTTCTATACGCTTCAAGGCACGTTTTGTGGTACGTGGCTTTCTGCAACGTCCTGGGCTGGATTTTCATGACGTATATGCCCCTGTCTCCTCTAAAGCAGGTCTTCGGGTGCTCCTGGCTGCCATCACTCATAGAAAGATGTTTGTTCGGCAGCTGGACATCAAAACTGCATTTCTGAACGCTAAGCTGGAACCTGGTCTGGACCTGTACTGCCGCCAGCCTGAGGGCTTTCAGCACCTTGGTCCCAACGGTGTTCCCCTTGTGTGCAAGCTGCTCAAGTCTCTTTATGGATTGAAGCAGGCACCCAGGGCTTGGAGTAGGGATGTCAAGCGGGTTCTGGTTGCACACGGCTTCACTATGTGCAAGGCTGAACCTGCTCTGTATTTTAGGAAGGATTCTGATGGTGGGTGGAGCTATGTTCTGACCTATGTTGATGATTTTATCTGTGCTTTTAGTGAGCTGGATAGGTATGTGTTGCTTATCCAGGCTATGGAAAAGGCTGACTGGGAGGTCAAAGAGATGGGTGTTCCGGTTCAGTTCCTCTCTTTGGACATGCATGTTACACTTGATTCTGAAGGCAGGTGTGTTCAGATCAACATCTCTCAGCACACCTACATTGTTGATCTGGTGGAGCAGTTTGGTCTTACTGATGCTGCCCCACCCAGGTTTGCTGCCCCCATGGCCAAGTCCACCGTTTCTGACGCCCCTGGAGAACCCCTGCCGTCTAATAGCCAGTACCTCTCTCTTGTGGGTGCTTTGCTATACCTGGCTACTTGCACCAGGCCTGATATTTCTTTTGCTGTGAGCTACCTGTCCAGGTTTTCTGCTCACCCTACCGTCCCTCTCTGGGGGGCTGCCAAGCGGTTGCTCTTGTATTTGAGAACACATTCCCACCTGGGTCTCACTTACACCCACAACCCTGAGTTCTCTTTTACTGTCTTTAGTGACTCATCCTTTGCTGATGATGGGTCTGACAGGCGGTCTCAGACTGGCTTTGCTGTGCTAGCTGGGGGGTGCATAGTGAACTGGATGAGCAAGAGGCAGCCTACTGTTGCCATTAGCTCTAGTGAGGCTGAGTATCAGGCCCTGTCCCAGGCTGCCAGGGAGGTCCAATGGTTGAAGAAATTGAGGGTGGATCTGGGTCTGCCTTGTGCTTTGGTTACCATTCAGGGTGACAACTTAGGGTCTCTAAGTTGGGCCAAAGACTGGCAGCTCCTGCCTCGCAGCAAGCACATTGATGTTATTCATCACTACATCAAGGAGCTGGTGGAGGATGGTTCACTGGATGTTGCCTATGTTAACACCGTGGATAACTGTGCTGACCCCTTCACCAAGCCCCTTGATCCTGCTGTGTTCTGGAGGTTTGTCCGCATGTTAGGTATGACCGCTTCTTCTTAGGGTCATCCTTGCATTTGGTCATATTAGTTTCTTTTCGTTATCAAAGTTTGGCATTAGGTTCCTATTCCCGGATCGGGTTTTCTATACCGTTGTTACCCATTTTTGATATTAGTTTTTCCTCTCTTTCTAGCTTGGCAAATTGTTTTCGAATTTTTTGCCTTGTTTCATTCCTTCCTATAACCCTTTGGGTTCCATTTGAAGTTCTCTAGATTTTTTCGGAGTTCTTTGATTTTTTTTTTTATATATGTTACATATAGTTCTATGTCCCCAGTGCCATAGGTGGAGAGGTAGTATTGTATGTCACCTGTGTCATAGGTGGAGTGTCAGCATGAATTGCGGTGCTCTCACGCGTTTTATGACTTGGTGACTACTTATGTACTTCCTTAGAACTATCGGCCCAGACAGTGTTTCTGTCTGTACTGTGTCAGCTTCCCGTAGACTGTGTCATCCTTCATGACACGGTGACAGCTTCCTGTTGACTGCGTCATCGGTCTCTCACTGACACACTCTGTATAGCCGGTGCCTGGCTTAAGTTTCCTGACTTAGGGTCTAGTCAGGTTACAGGCATCTGCCTCTCCCACCGCTGGTGTTCTTTGGCGTCCGCCTGTCCTTGTAACGCTATTCTTGTCTCCGTGTATAGATTGGCGCGTCTGTCTCCGCTGCATACATCTCTCTCCACTCTTCGAAGTGCTTTCTAGCTGACAACAGTGTCTCATTGAACGAGGGATGTGTGCTCTATCCACCACCCTCATTATTTCTGTGTTCAGCCAATGGGAACCCATTCTAAACTGTGCTATAGAACGAATCTGATCCTGCTTATGTAAGGCAGATGTAAAGGGAATCAAGCCATTCTCATCATTGCTGTTGGCTGCGAACCATTTCTGATATCGGAGGCGTTTAAAGCCAACCCTTCTCTCATCAGGGATGTCTCTGACTGCATTGGTGTCACTTGGGTACTTAAACCTCCATGACTCAAAAACTTCAGACATAATACCTTCGACATCGACAGCCTCCAAAATGTTGAGGTTTTCACTGGATCCTAGCTTGCGGAGAGCACAACGTAAGTCATGAACCCAGCAAGTGTTGGAATCAAAAGATTCCTCAAGAGCCATTCTAATGAGATCCTCAGGTTCTTTATCTATGGTCTTGTTCCAGAAGCGCAAAGCTTGTTTAAGCCAAGCAAAACACAACGGGGTTCTACCCAGCTCTTCCATGATAATATTAGATGTAGTAGATTGGCAAACACCCAACATTTGTTTAAGTATACCTCTATGCCATTTCTCACAAGCATGGTCATTTGAGATAAGTGTGTTGTTCAGAATAGAAGGAGCCCACACCTCACAGCCAAAATTCAGGATAGGTTGTACAAGAGAATCAAACAGGTGGGTGAGAATATCAATATTGTATATCTCCTTAGTATGGCATCGCCTACGGAGCATGTGGTGAGCCTTTTGGGCCTTAGCGAGCATCCTAGAAAAAGCAGCTTTTGCACGATTGCTTGAGTCACCATCCACAAAGAGGGATCCCAGGTAGATAAAAGATAACTTTGTAGAAAGCTGTGCTCCATCATAGACAAATTTGTAATCAGGATCCAGATCATGAAATACTCAAGTTTGGGGCAAATAATTTAGCTGATGCTCTTGAAATTGATAAATACTATTTTTCAGCGGGGCCAAGTCACACGCAGACATAGGTTGTACGACAGCATGGCACATGTCAATTAGCCAATATGCTTAAGCCAGGCACATATACCATAGCATGTCATATCCCAATCAGCCAATGTACTATAGCTTGGCATATACATCATAGCATAGCAAATATGCGATAGCTTGGCATATCTATCATAGCATATGTTCCATACAAAAGCACATATACCATAGCATGGCAGATATACCATAGTTTGATCAGCAGATCACTCCTCAAATTGCAGATACAAGGTTCTGCCTATGTAGGGTGATCATCAGCAGCGTTGTTCAAAATGTACTGCCTATGAAGAGAGATCATCACCAGCATTATTCAAAACGGTACTGCCTATGCTGGGTGATCATCAGCAGCGTTCTTCAAAACGTACTGCCTATGCTGGGGTATCATCACCAACGTTCTTCAAAACGTACATGTTTGTTTGACATCACTCGTGACAGTCTAGAAATAACTTGATCCATTCGATAAATTTAAAACTAAGTTGATAAATGTAATAACACATGAAACTGAGGTTTTGGGGTGCACAAAAAGGAATTCGGGAGGAATAACTTAATAATAACTCGATCCATTTAATATAATAGGAAACTGAGGTTTGGGGTGCAGCGTCGGATCCAGGGCATGGGCTCTCCTCGGGGGGTGCAGGAAATTTGGGCACTTTGAAGGCATTCAGGAGGATACACTCAACAATAACTCGATAAATATAATATAATAGGAAATTGAGGTTTGGGCTGCAGCGTCAAATCCAGGGCATGGGCTCTCCTAGGAAGGTCCAGGAAATTTGGGCACTTTGAAGGCATTCAGGAGGATAAACTCAATAACAACTTGATAAATTAAATATAATAGAATAGGAAATTGAGGTTTGGGCTGCAGCGTCGAATCCAGGGCATGGGCTCTCCTATGGGGGTCCAGGCAATCTGGGCACCTTCAAACATTTAGGAGGATACATTTACTAATGTCTTGGTCAATTAAATATAATAGGTAACTGAGGTTTGAATCCAGGACATGGGGGTCTCCTGGGGGGTCCAGGCAATCTGGGCACCTTAAAGCATTTAGGAGGATACATTTAATAATGTCTTGATCAATTAAATATAATAGGTAACTGAGGTTTAAATCCAGGGCATGGGGGTCTCCCAGGGGGGTCCAGGAAATTTGAGCACTTTGCAGGCATTCAGGAGGATACACTCAATAATAACTTGATAAATTAAATATAATATAATATGAAATTGAGGTTTGGGCTGCAGCGTCAAATCCAGGGCACGGGCTCTCCTAGGCGGGTCCAGGAAATTTGGGCACTTTGAAGGC
Organism: Chlamydomonas sp. ICE-L; assembly: GCA_013435795.1. Taxonomy (NCBI): domain Eukaryota; kingdom Viridiplantae; phylum Chlorophyta; class Chlorophyceae; order Chlamydomonadales; family Chlamydomonadaceae; genus Chlamydomonas; species Chlamydomonas sp. ICE-L. Next base: position 18,137,623 of record JACBWV010000730.1, read on the forward strand.
ATTCAGGAGGATAAACTCAATAATAACTTGATAAATTAAATATAATAGAATAGGAAATTGAGGTTTGGGCTGCAGCGTCGAATCCAGGGCATGGGCTCTCCTATGGGGGTCCAGGCAATCTGGGCACCTTCAAACTGTCAGCATGAATTGCGGTGCTCTCACGCGTTTTATGACTTGGTGACTACTTATGTACTTCCTTAGAACTATCGGCCCAGACAGTGTTTCTGTCTGTACTGTGTCAGCTTCCCGTAGACTGTGTCATCCTTCATGACACGGTGACAGCTTCCTGTTGACTGCGTCATCGGTCTTTCACTGACACACTCTGTATAGCCGGTGCCTGGCTTAAGTTTCCTGACTTAGGGTCTAGTCAGGTTACAGGCATCCGCCTCTCCCACCGCTGGTGTTCTTTGGCGTCCGCCTGTCCTTGTAACGCTATTCTTGTCTCCGTGTATAGATTGGCGCGTCTGTCTCCGCTGCATACATCTCTCTCCACTCTTCGAAGTGCTTTCTAGCTGATAGGTTACGGGCTTATTACTTCTACCACTGCTTTACAATGCAACTTCCGCGTGGGCCTCCTGCCGGCTTCGAGAAACTTACCCCACAGAATGGTATTTCCTGGTCGCGCGGTATGGAGAGCGTCATTATCAGTAATGGATGCGACCGAATTCTTCCTCTAAAGATTCGTGTTCCCACTGATTGGCTAGATGATTGCGCGCCAGCGGCCTCTGCTGCCGGAGATGAGTCTCCTTCCGCCATCATGGAAGCCACCCCCCCCTCCAATACCTCCATTTCTCTGTCTCCTTCTCCTTTTGTCCAACGTCTCCGACCTGAGGTTGAGGATATTCTGATGCGCCTATGCTGTGTTTCCACACAGATTATCCAGTATGCAAGGTCGCCTCCACCCGCTGATGCCCGCTTTACCTACGACACTGTAGACCTTGCTCTCCATAGCCATGAAGATGGCTATGCTTACGGCAAGTCTGACGACTCAGAGGAAGATAACTCTGATGATTGTATGGAAGATCTACAGAGTGCCAGAAGTGGCGACTTCGGTGGAGTCACTCCCTCTTCTGCTACTAGGGTTTTCCACACCTCCACTGTCTCTCCGGTGTATGAGCCTCAATTGGCACCTTCTCCTGCGGTCTTCAAGCCTCCGTCTGCCGCTCTGCTTGCGCCGCTTCCACCGGACCTACCTGAGGTGGTCAAGCCGTCTTTGCTGCGGAGTTCGTCTCTTGGTCCTTTGGGTCCTCTACTCAACCTTGCAGAGCAGGCTCGCAACCCTGCAGAGCGGGCTCTTGGTGCTTACCATACTCGGGCTCGCGAGGCTGCTGCCACGAGTGTCCACAGATCTGCTGCTGGCACCTCGCAGGAGCCCCCTCCACCTCCACCGGTGGATCTGCCACCTGCGCCTGGCCCTCCGCCGTCTATGAATCCTACGCTGTCCGGCATATCCTGGGAACATCTGCTTGATGGCACACCACCTGTGCGGCTGGCTGTGCGGGACTGCCGGCTTATTCGCCAAACCCAGTATGCTGGAGATTCTCTTGATCGCACTTTGTACGGTAGGCTGGATGAGGCAGCCACTCGGGCTAATCTAGATAGAAAGGGTCGCCCTAAGCGTGTGATGGCTTACTCTGAGCTGGGTCATGAGTGTCGTGCTTTTCTAGGATCTGTGAAGGCAGGGATTAACTACCCTTCCCCTGGAGGTGTTACCTTTGGTGGGATTGGGCGTAGGAACAATGATCTCCGAGGGTATCAGTATGTGAAGGTCCCTCTCAGTTTTGTTCCTGTTAGGCCTGATTTCGAGCTCGTTGCGAGTGTTGCGCGTTCCTTAGATCTCATTAGGAACTTAGATAATCAGCGCGCATATGATGCTGGCATTGCTGCCGAGTATTTTATGTCGGTTCGTGCCTCGTATGCTCCTGTGCCTGATCCTCTTGCTGCTGGACCCTCGGCCTCTCATGGTGAGTCTCGTGTACATCCTGCACTGTTGGGTTTTAGTGCCCTGCCCCTGGAACGTCAGGAGTTCATGTGTCTCACTATGATGCTTGCGAACATGACGGATGCGATGGTCAATGTGTATCAGGATTTTGCCACTCCTCGGGATATCTTCTTGCATATCCGAAGACAGCGTTCTGATGCTCTTGCTGCTCGTGTCCCTCTCATGCTTGTTGAGCTTCGGCGTGCAACCATGGACAACTCTGAACCTGTGGATGTGTTCTTTCGCAGGGTCCGGGGCTTGTGCACTGACCTCCGCAGTGCGGGATACCCACAGCCTCAGCGCCATGCCATGCATACTATTATTAATGGCATCATGCACCCCCGCTTTGACTCTCTGCGGCTACAGTTTGGTCTCGCACTGCATCAGAACCAGCCTGTTGATTACTGGACCTGTCTGGCAGCATATAGATCATTAGATTTCTTGAACGTGTCTCTCCCTAAGTCTGATCCGAGGCATCCTGGTTGGTCCCGCGATCCTCCCCAGGTCCCTGCCAATGCTGCTTTTCAGCGTGGCAGGGGACCTGGTCCTCAGGGTTCCGGGACTACCAAGAGGCGCTTGGATTGCACTTGGGGCCCCTGTCTTTCCAAAACGAGCCACTCGGAGGACCGTTGCTGGACGAAACATCCGCACCTGCGAAAGGCCAAGGCTGGTGCACCGGGCATTGAACCCGTGCCCGTTGCCTTGGCCCTTCCAGGTTCGCTGACTCGCAAGCAGTTGTCCACCTTGCAGGCTCAGATTGATGGGTACGCCATGTCCAAGAACTAGGAGGTACGCTCTGTCCTATTCTCTTGCACTACGAAGTTCTCTAACGTGTGTAGCCCTAGTCTTTCTGAGGGTGTCTGGCATGTGGACTCTGGAGCTGGAATGTCAATCACGGGTGATAAGTCTTTGTTCACTGTGTTTGAATCTTCTGCTGTTGGGCCTACGGTTCGATTTGGTGACAAGGTGATTCAACGGTCAGAGGGTAAGGGATCCATTGTGTTATGTAGTGATTGGTTACCAACATCAATCACTCTAACCAATGTTCTTTATATCCCTCACTGTCCGGTGAATCTCCTGTCAGTAAATGCTGTAGCTCATTCTCTCCACTGCCAGGTTTCTTTTGATAGTCTTAGTTGCACTGCCACTCAGGGCTCTTCTGTTCTCTGGTCCTTCCCTGCCTCCAGTGATGGTGTGTACAAGTTTGCATGTAGGCCTTGTCACACCTCCAGTCGTTGTTTAAGAGTTGCTGACAATTATCCAGCGTTTGCACTTGATGTTGATGAGGACGGTGGAGTTGTTCTCCCTACCACTCCTGCATGGTTGTGGCATAGGCGGTTGGGTCATCCCGGCTATAGTGCCTTACACAAACTTGTCAAGAGTGGTATGGTTAAGAACTTACCCCTCAGTCTGGGTCAAGTGCAAAAGTTGGGTAAGATCCCATGTGATGCTTGTCACAAGGCTAAGGGCAAACGTCTTCCTTTTCCTAAAGAAAGCAAAACTGAGATCCGTGCACCTCTCCAACGACTTCACTTGGATATAATGGGACCAGTTCATATTAGGGGTCTGCGTGGGGAGTTTTACATCCTGTGCCTCATAGACCAATTCTCTGGCTTTGCTGAAGTATTGTGCTTGAGGACCAGGGATGAAGCTCCCTTAGCAGTCCAAACTATCATCCTCAGATGGTCAAATCAGCTGCAGGGGTTTGCCTTTAAGTGTCTGAGATCTGACAGGGCCAAGGAGTTTATAGTTAAATGGTTCGAGGATTGGCTGATATCGGTTGGGGCAGTACATGAGTTATCGTTGGTGTACACTGCCCAGCAGAACGCAACTGTGGAAAGGTATAATGGGGTCTTGCAGTCTATAGCTAGGAGTATCCACCTGGAATCAAAGCTAGCTAAGTCTTTCTGGCCTTATGCCTTCCTAGCTGCTTGTTACCTTCGTAACCGACTGCCCAATCAGGGACGCAAGACACCTTATGAGTTGTTTTATGGGGTGATGCCTGATGTGTCGTTGTTACGTGTGTTTGGATGCCCCTGCTATGTCACGTTAGTCAATGGGAAGAAACGTAACAAGCTGGACGAAAGGGCGTTATCTGGTAGACTGGTTGGGTATTCTCTGGTGAGTAAGGGTTATTTTATTTGGGTTCCTAAGTTTCGCCAGGTAGTAGAGAGTCGTGATGTACTCTTCTATGAACAGTTTAGCTACAACTGTATTCCTGGGCTTCCTCCCTATGACGGGTCGCCGTATGTTTCTAGCATCCCTGCCGCTATCAACGGACACATGCCTGAGGCTGCGGTCCATTCCCTAGATCCTTTGCTTTCCCCAATTGTTGACCACTGTCCTGGCCATAGGATGATTCTGCGTCCCCGGTCAGGGGCTGCTGGTACTGTATTGCGTGAGAATGCACTGGGCGGGCGAGGTTCTGCAGTTCCTACGGATAAAATCTTAGCCGAATCTCAGGGGGTCGCCAGGCCCTCCTCTGCGTCAAATTCCGTCGGTGAAGCTCTAGGATTACGACAATCTCAGATCATAGTGGAGCCTCTTATAGGTCCATTGTCTAATAGTCACCCTGCTCCAATCATCTTGGATGGCTCGAAGGGGTTGGTGAGCGCTTCGCCTCCTGCCGTTCCTGATAGATTAATCGGGAGCCCGGGTGATGATGTAGCCTTTGCCGATAGTGCAAGTGATGATCTTGATCATTGGTCAGGCTCCGATACTGCGTATGGCTGGGGTGTTCCGGTCGACCCAGGCTTCGTTGAATTAGAGGCAAAGAAGGCCGGCCCTGTTCAACCAGGCAGTAGTTCTGCATTGGGGGCTCTACTACCGGTTACTGCTGATACTGCTGATATCCCCGCTGCTCATGTACAAGTAAACTGCTTGTACGTGGGAGCATCTGTTGCCCCCTCCACTGAACTAACCTATAAAGCTGCCATGCTCCCTACCAACCCTGACAGGGATCAATGGCTTCTTGCTATGAAGGATGAGATGGCTTCCCTACATGCCCATGGTACTTGGGTACTCACTCCACAGCCTCGTAAGCAAAAGATCCTGTCAGGCAGGTGGTTATTTGTGAAGAAGATTGGGGTTGATGGTTCTATACGCTTCAAGGCACGTTTTGTGGTACGTGGCTTTCTGCAACGTCCTGGGCTGGATTTTCATGACGTATATGCCCCTGTCTCCTCTAAAGCAGGTCTTCGGGTGCTCCTGGCTGCCATCACTCATAGAAAGATGTTTGTTCGGCAGCTGGACATCAAAACTGCATTTCTGAACGCTAAGCTGGAACCTGGTCTGGACCTGTACTGCCGCCAGCCTGAGGGCTTTCAGCACCTTGGTCCCAACGGTGTTCCCCTTGTGTGCAAGCTGCTCAAGTCTCTTTATGGATTGAAGCAGGCACCCAGGACTTGGAGTAGGGATGTCAAGCGGGTTCTGGTCGCACACGGCTTCACTATGTGCAAGGCTGAACCTGCTCTGTATTTTAGGAAGGATTCTGATGGTGGGTGGAGCTATGTTCTGACCTATGTTGATGATTTTATCTGTGCTTTTAGTGAGCTGGATAGGTATGTGTTGCTTATCCAGGCTATGGAAAAGGCTGGCTGGGAGGTCAAAGAGATGGGTGTTCCGGTTCAGTTCCTCTCTTTGGACATGCATGTTACACTTGATTCTGAAGGCAGGTGTGTTCAGATCAACATCTCTCAGCACACCTACATTGTTGATCTGGTGGAGCAGTTTGGTCTTACTGATGCTGCCCCACCCAGGTTTGCTGCCCCCATGGCCAAGTCCACCGTTTCTGACGCCCCTGGAGAACCCCTGCCGTCTAATAGCCAGTACCTCTCTCTTGTGGGTGCTTTGCTATACCTGGCTACTTGCACCAGGCCTGATATTTCTTTTGCTGTGAGCTACCTGTCCAGGTTTTCTGCTCACCCTACCGTCCCTCTCTGGGGGGCTGCCAAGCGGTTGCTCTTGTATTTGAGAACACATTCCCACCTGGGTCTCACTTACACCCACAACCCTGAGTTCTCTTTTACTGTCTTTAGTGACTCATCCTTTGCTGATGATGGGTCTGACAGGCGGTCTCAGACTGGCTTTGCTGTGCTAGCTGGGGGGTGCATAGTGAACTGGATGAGCAAGAGGCAGCCTACTGTTGCCATTAGCTCTAGTGAGGCTGAGTATCAGGCCCTGTCCCAGGCTGCCAGGGAGGTCCAATGGTTGAAGAAATTGAGGGTGGATCTGGGTCTGCCTTGTGCTTTGGTTACCATTCAGGGTGACAACTTAGGGTCTCTAAGTTGGGCCAAAGACTGGCAGCTCCTGCCTCGCAGCAAGCACATTGATGTTATTCATCACTACATCAAGGAGCTGGTGGAGGATGGTTCACTGGATGTTGCCTATGTTAACACCGTGGATAACTGTGCTGACCCCTTCACCAAGCCCCTTGATCCTGCTGTGTTCTGGAGGTTTGTCCGCATGTTAGGTATGACCGCTTCTTCTTAGGGTCATCCTTGCATTTGGTCATATTAGTTTCTTTTCGTTATCAAAGTTTGGCATTAGGTTCCTATTCCCGGATCGGGTTTTCTATACCGTTGTTACCCATTTTTGATATTAGTTTTTCCTCTCTTTCTAGCTTGGCAAATTGTTTTCGAATTTTTTGCCTTGTTTCATTCCTTCCTATAACCCTTTGGGTTCCATTTGAAGTTCTCTCGATTTTTTCCGAGTTCTTTGATTTTTTTTTTTATATATGTTACATATAGTTCTATGTCCCCAGTGCCATAGGTGGAGAGGTAGTATTGTATGTCACCTGTGTCATAGGTGGAGTGTCAGCATGAATTGCGGTGCTCTCACGCGTTTTATGACTTGGTGACTACTTATGTACTTCCTTAGAACTATCGGCCCAGACAGTGTTTCTGTCTGTACTGTGTCAGCTTCCCGTAGACTGTGTCATCCTTCATGACACGGTGACAGCTTCCTGTTGACTGCGTCATCGGTCTCTCACTGACACACTCTGTATAGCCGGTGCCTGGCTTAAGTTTCCTGACTTAGGGTCTAGTCAGGTTACAGGCATCCGCCTCTCCCACCGCTGGTGTTCTTTGGCGTCCGCCTGTCCTTGTAACGCTATTCTTGTCTCCGTGTATAGATTGGCGCGTCTGTCTCCGCTGCATACATCTCTCTCCACTCTTCGAAGTGCTTTCTAGCTGATACAAACATTAAGGAGGATACATTTACTAATGTCTTGATCAATTAAATATAATAGGTAACTGAGGTTTAAATCCAGGGCATGGGGGTCTCCCAGGGGGGTCCAGGAAATTTGAGCACTTTGCAGGCATTCAGGAGGATACACTCAATAATAACTTGATAAATTAAATATAATATAATATGAAATTGAGGTTTGGGCTGCAGCGTCAAATCCAGGGCATGGGGGTCTCCTAGGGGGGTCCAGGAAATTTGGGCACCTTCAGGCATTCAGGAGGGAAAATTTAACAATAACTTGATCAATTCAATAGAATAGGAAAGTGAGGTTTAGGCTTGGGCTTTGAATCTGGCAAGTGGTAGTCTCCCTTTTTTTAGTTGTGAAAGGATTTTCATCCCAGGAGGTGCGTGTCCCGACACAAACCAGCGACACCAAGGATTCAGTTTGAAAGGTGTTGCCACTCCTACAAATAAGTAGGTGCTGAGTGCCCATGAAGCAGGGATGTTTAGTTCCGCTATAGATAGCGATCGCTAGGTTTGACCCCGTTTCAGCGAAATTATTGCTTAATAAAGAGATGAAAACAAGTTTTTTTTACCCTCAGATACATGGCCCTAAATATCTACAAAAAGCTTTAAAAAGCTATAGAAAGCACCAGAACGCTGTCCCTGGAGGAGGCCGAAAACCATTAGGGTAGGAAAAACCCACAGTCAGATTTGAAAAAAAATCACTGCCATGAATTGTGAGGACGTGAGAGACAACAACGGGCTGCTACTTTACCTAGGCAAAGCTACCATGGGGGTTGACAGCGACCGCGAATACTAAAGCGCACCCATGGGGATTCGAACAATATATGTATTTATGTATGTATATATATGTATACATGCAGGGGGGGGAGGGGGGGGTAAAAACTTGTTTTCGACTCTATTTCCCCCCTCATTTTGATTGAAACTTCCACAATTCCAACTCCCATTTGACGGACACCGTATTTAACATGCGATCCAAAATCTGTCTTTCTGCCCCTCTCCTGTATATATGTATGGTATGTACGTATATATGTCTCCTACTACCCATTCTCTTCTTACCAGCATCCCCATCATCCCCATAACTCCTATCACCACCAACATTATTAGCACCCCCATCACCCCCATCATCCCCATAACTCCTATCACCACCAACATCATTAGCACCCCCATCACCCCCATCAGCATCACCATCACTAATTTACATACAGACTCCACAGTAAGTGTGCCACATGGACTCCCACTCCTTTTTACCATCACCAACATGAGCATGAGCATCATCAATATCATCACCACCAACTTACATATATGTTCAAGAGTTTGTTTTCCACATGGACAACCACTCCTTCTTCTTCTTACCATCACCATCAGCACCCTCATAAACATCAGTATCACCACCATCATCACCACCAACAAACATCCAGGTTCCAAAGTAAGTGTGCAACATGGATTCCCACTTGCTCTTCTTCTTACCACCACCATCACCACCATCATCACTACCAACTTACAACCATGCTCCAGGGTTAGAGTGCCACATGGACGCCCACTCCTTCTTCTTCTTACCACCACCATCACCACCATCAACTCCATCACCACCATCCACTTACAACCATGCTCCAGGGTTAGAGTGCCACATGGAAGCCCACTCCTTCTTCTTCTTACCACCACCATCACCACCATCAACTCCATCACCACCATCCACTTACAACCATGCTCCAGGGTTAGTGTGCCACATGGACACCCACTTTTTCTCCTTCTTACCACCACCATCACCACCATCACCACCATCTACAACCATGCTCCAGGGTTAGTGTGCCACATGGACGCCCACTCCTTCTTCTTCTTACCACCACCATCAACTCCATCACCACCATCCACTTACAACCATGCTCCAGGGTTAGTGTGCCACATGGACGCCCACTTATTCTCCTTCTTACCACCACCATCAACCCCATCACCACCATCCACTTGCAACCATGCTCCAGGGTTAAGAGTGCCACATGGACGCCCACTCCTTCTTCTTCTTACCACCACCATCAACTCCATCACCACCAACCACTTACAACCATGCTCCAGGGTTCGTGTGCCACAGGGACGCCCACTTATTCTCCTTCTTACCACCACCATCAACCCCATCACCATTATCCACTTACATCCATGCTCCAGGGTTAGTGTGCCACAGGGACGCCCACTTATTCTCCTACTTACCACCACCATCAACCCCATCACCACCATCCACTTGCAACCATGCTCCAGGGTTAGAGTGCCACATGGACGCCCACTCCTTCTTCTTCTTACCACCACCATCACCACCATCAACTCCATCACCACCAACCACTAACAACCATGCTCCAGGGTTAGTGTGCCACAGGGACGCCCACTTATTCTCCTTCTTACCACCACCATCAACCCCATCACCACCATCCACTTACATCCATGCTCCAGGGTTAGTGTGCCACATGGACGCCCACTCCTTCTTCTTCTTGGGGTCTTCAGTGGCATTTAGCGCCTCAATCTTAGCAGTGGTAGCTAGATGGGCTTCTTTGGTCACAGCCTCCACAGCCTCTAGACGAGCCATCATCAGGGTGTTCCTGAAATGGTCAGCAAGTGGGGTGTGGGGTTGGGGTGTGTTTGGTGCGGGTTTGGTGCGGGGTGTGGGTCTGTGGGGTGTTGGTCCTGGCCTCCACAGCCTCGTCACCAGCTATCATCAGGGTGCTCCTGAAATGGTCAGCAAGTGGGGTGTGGGGGTGGGGTGCGGGTGTGGGTCTGTGGGGTGTGGGGTGTTGGTCATGGCCTCCACAGCCTCGTCACCAGCTATCATCAGGGTGCTCCTGAAATGGTCAGCAAGTGGGGTGTGGGGGTGGGGTGCGGGTGTGGGTCTGTGGGGTGTGGGGTGTTGGTCATGGCCTCCACAGCCTCGTCACCAGCTATCATCAGGGTGCTCCTGAAATGGTCAGCAAGTGGGGTGTGGGGGTGGGGTGCGGGTGTGGGTCTGTGGGGTGTGGGGTGTTGGCCATGGCCTCCACAGCCTCGTCACCAGCTATCATCAGGGTGCTCCTGAAATGGTCAGCAAGTGGGGTGTGGGGGGTGGGGTGCGGGTGTGGGTCTGTGGGGTGTGGGGTGTTGGTCATGGCCTCCACAGCCTCGTCACCAGCTATCATCAGGGTGCTCCTGAAATGGTCAGCAAGTGGGGTGTGGGGGTGGGGTGCGGGTGTGGGTCTGTGGGGTGTGGGGTGTTGGTCATGGCCTCCACAGCCTCGTCACCAGCTATCATCAGGGTGCTCCTGAAATGGTCAGCAAGTGGGGTGTGGGGGGTGGGGTGCGGGTGTGGGTCTGTGGGGTGTGGGGTGTTGGTCATGGCCTCCACAGCCTCGTCACCAGCCATCAAGGTGCTCCTGAAATGGCCAGAAGGTCAAAATGGAGTTCAAGGGACCCGCAATTGGCTCAGTGTGCTCTCTATTTTCCATGGGTATTGCATGTGGGGACTTGACATTGGAAGATGGTGAGCAGCCCAGAGTTGGCTGAACAAATTATATCCAGCGTCGCATGCGTCGCTGAAAATTGCCTGAGAGTGTTCGCGACGGAGCGACAGGTGGCAACGGAAGCAAGTTAGTTACGCGGCCGTTGGCTGACGTGTCAGGTTTCGTCTCGGTCAGACGGTCGGTTATACACACACACGGACAAATGGGTAACCCTGGGGGCTCTCGCCCCCTTGAAGAGAGGGCTCTGCCAAAAAAATATGTAACAATCCAATCCAACCAAGGGACGGAAATGCCAATAAACTGTTTACACATCTGTGATTGCTTTCAGGTTTTTCCCCCCGCTTTATATGGCGATAGCTAGTTTTGACCCCGTTTTGGCAAAATTATCGCTATACAAATGTAAAAATAAAAGTCTCCCCCCACCCCCACACACACAAATGGCAAGGGGGGAGGGGGGGGGGGGGGGGGGGGGGGGGGGGGGGGGGGGGAACAAAAATGTCTGACCCCATGCCCCAAATGTGTAGAGCTTGTTGAGAGGATGAAAGGGAAAAAGGGCATGGGGACTATGGATTTTATTTCTGCCCCCCCCCCCCCCCCCCCCCACACACACACACACACACACACACTAAATGGCCCTATAACACTAGAAAAGGCTTCAAAAGCTGTTAAAGCTATAAAAAGCTGTGCAATCGCTGTCCCTGGAGGAGGCTTAAAATGATGAAGCTAGAAAAAGCCCACTTTCAGATTTTAAAAACAAATCCTTGATTGCTTTCTGTAATGAGGAGTGTGGTGCAGCAGGGTACTACATTTTGTCAAATTGGTCAGCGCTTAAAACTCACCATCATCAAATTGGTCAGCGCTTCCTAGTGCAAAAAGCGCAAAAGCTGCCCACAGGGGGTTGCTTTCTGTACTGAGGAGTCTTGTGCAGAAGTGTTTATACTCTACACGTTTGCACCGCCTTCAGACGGACGAGAAAAGACAAGCCTAGAACGCACAGCCGCCAGGAACCAGGACGAACAAGGATGAAACAGGACTAGGGATCAGCGTATCATATGATGTTGACCAAAGCAGGCTTTGTATCATACAAATTGCATCATATGATATTATATGTAAATGGTAACTTTAGCCTAGCCAGACTGCCAGCATCATATGATACCATATGATATCATAATGCCGTTCCCTAACCAGTACACTGTCGCAATGTCGTGGTCCCTAATTGCTTGCCATAGATAGATAGTTGTTACAGTCCAGGGGTAGACCAAATAGGCTTAAAGGACTTGCCCAACCATGACAGAAGAGGCCATAACGACAAGTTTTATGCAGCGTCGCTAAAAATGCCTCTACTGCCATGCATGCAATGCCCTGTGTACCTTGTTTCAATCCCACCCACCCACACACACCCAGCCACCCACACACCCAAAAGGTACAAAACAAATGCCTGCGACGCTAAAAAATGCCGGAGAGTGATCGCGAGGGAGCGACAGGTGGCAATGGAAGCAAGTTAGTTACGAGGCTGTTGGCTGACGTATCGGGCTTCATCGCGGTCAGATGGATGGATGGATGGATGGATGGATGGATGGATGGATGGATGGATGGATGGATGGATGGATGGATGGATGGATGGATGGATGGATGGATGGATGGATGGATGGATGGATGGATGGATGGATGGATGGATGGATGGATGGATGGATGGATGGATGGATGGATGGATGGATGGATGGATGGATGGATGGATGGATGGATGGATGGATGGATGGATGGATGGATGGATGGATGGATGGATGGATGGATGGATGGATGGATGGATGGATGGACGGATGGACGGATGGATGGATGGATGGATGGATGGATGGTTGGACGGACGGACGGATGGATGGATGGATGGATGGATGGATGGATGGATGGATGGATGGATGGATGGTTGGACGGACAAATAGGTAACACTGGGGGCTCCCGACCCCCAGAAGGAGGGCTCCGCCAATAAGGCACAGATGAACTGAACCCCAAACAATCGATTTACCGGCGGGGGCCCTGAGTTCGTGCTACAGTGGGCATTTAATTTAATGATTTATCAAAATGACTGAAACTCGCACGAGGCAAGTATACATTTAGGTGGCAGGTTGCAAGCAAGATACGGCAGTGCAACAAGCAGAATGGACAAAGCAGGTATGCGCCCAAGGTGCTCGTATCACTAAGGCCTGGTAGTGTTGTCTGCAGACCTAGAGTAAAGACAACGGCCTGAAGGATATTGCCCCATGCATTCTTGAGTTTGTCTCCATGATACATTTAGGTGGCAGGTTGCAAGCAAGATAAGGCAGTGCAACAAGCAGAATGAACGAAGCAGGTATGTGTCAGCATGAATTGCCGTGCTCTCAAGCGTTTTATGACTTGGTGACTACTTATGTACTCCCTTAGAACTATCGGCCCTGATAGCTTCCCATAGTGATAGCTTCCCGTAGAACTGAGTCATCCTTTAGTGACTCAGTGTCAGCTTCCTATTGACTGCCTGTCTCTCTGTGTCTTATCGGTCTCTCCCTGACATCTCCTGTGTTAAACGGTGTCAGGGTGACAAGATCCGGGCTTAGGGTCTATTCAGGTTACAGGCATCCACTTCGCCCACCGCTGGTGTCCTTTAGTGTACGTCCTTGCTTGTAACGTTATTCTCGTCTCTGTGTATAGATTGGCGCGTCTGTCTCCGTTGCATACATCTCTGTCCACTCTTAGAAGTGCTTAATAGGTGATAGGTTCTGGGCTTCATCTCGATCTACCACTGCTTTATAATGCAACTTCCGCGTGGGCCTCCTGCCGGTTCGAAAAGCTAACCCCACAGAATGGTTTGTCTTGGTCGCGCGGTATGGAGAGCGTCATTGTATCCAATGGCTGCGACCGCATTCTTCCGTTCAAGACTCGTGTTCCCACTGATTGGCTTGATGATTGCGCGCCAGCGGCCTCTGCTGCCTTAGATGAGTCTCCTTCCGCCATCATGGAAGACATCCCCCCCTACCAAACCTCCATTTCTCTCCCTCCTTCTCCTCTTGTCCAAAGCCTCCTTCCTGAGGTAGAGGATATTCTGATGCGTCTATGCTGCGTCTCGACTCAGATCATCAAATACAAGTCTTCTCCTCCGCCTCCTGATGCCCGTTTTGAGTATGACAATGCTGATCTGGCTCGCCATAAGCATGAAGATGGCTACTACACTGAGGATGACGATGACGACGAAGAGGAAGACCTACAGAGTGCGCGGAGTGGTGACTTCGGTGGAGTCACACCTTCCACTGCCACTCGTGTTTTTGAGTCTCCGGTGTTTGAGCACCAGTCGGCTCCTCCTCCTCCTCCTCCTCCTCCTGTCTACAAGCCTCCGACTGCTCCTCCGCATCCACCTGCGGTACCTGAGTTGGCTGTGCCGACTTTGCTGAGAAGCTCGTCACTTGGTCCTTTGATTCCTCCCCTCCCCTTTGTTCGCAACCCTTCTGAGCGAGCTCTGGCTGGCTACCACACGCGGTCTCGTGAGACTGCTGCTGCTGCCTTCGAGTGTCCACAGCGATGCTGCTGGCCCCTCCCTGAATCCACCTCCACCTCCACCGGTGGAGCAGCCTCCTGCCCCTTCTCCTTTTCCTCCCCCCCTGCCCTACTACCCGAATCGCTCGCTGGGATGCTTATCCTGGGAGCACCTGCTTTATGGCTCCACACCTTCGCGCATGGATGTGCGGAGTTGCCGCCAAATTCGCAAGGCGCAGAAAGCTGGTGACTCCTTGGACCGCACTTTGTACGGTAGGATGGATCAGGCTGCCACTCGGGCTAATCTAGATACGAAGGGGCGGGCTAGGCGAGTGATGGTGTTCTCTGAGTTGGGTCATGCATGCCGTGCTTATCTGGGGCCTGTGCAGGCAGGGATTGACTACCCCCCTCCTGGTGGTGCTACCTTTGGTGGATTGGGAGTTCGAAATGCAAATCTACGCAAGTACCAGTTTGCCAAAGTTCCTCTCAGCTTTGTACCTCCTAGGCCAGATTTTGAGCTACTCGTAAATGTTGCGAGTTCTTTGGATGAGATTGAGAACCTTGATGACCAGCGTGCATATGATGCTGGCATCGCTGCCGAGTACTTTCTGTCGGTTCGCGCTATGTATGATGCCACGCCGTTTTCGCCTGTTGCCTCACCACCTGCCTCTCCTAGTCAGACTCGTGTAGATCCTGCACTGTTAGGATTTAGTACCCTGCCCCTTGCACGCCAGGAGTTCATGTGTCTCACCATGATGCTCGCGCACATGACGGAACCGATGGTACAGGTGTATCAGGATTTTGCTACACCTCGCGATATCTTACTGCATATCAAGAGGCAGCATTCTGATGCCCATGCTGCTCGGGTTCCCCTCATGCTTGTTGAGCTTCGTAGTGTGACCATGAACAACTCTGAACCCGTGGATGTGTTCTTTCGCAGGGTGCGGCAGTTGTGCACTGATCTTCGCAGTGCGGGATACCCGCAGCCGCAGCGTCACGCGATGCACACTATAATCAATGGCATCACTCACCCTCGATTCGATTCGCTGCGCCTCCAGTTTGGCTTTGAGTTGTACCAGAACAAGACCGTAGACTACTGGTCTTGTCTTGATACTTATAGATCGTTAGATTTCTTAAATGTGTCTCTCCCCAGGTCTGATCCAAGGCATCCTGGCTGGTCCCGCGACCCTCCCCAGATCCCTGCTAATGCTGCTTTCCAGCGGGGCAAGGGATCTGGTTCTCAGAGTTCCGGGGGCACCAAGAGGCGCTTGGATTGCACTTGGGGACCCTGTCGTTCTAAAACGAGCCACTCGGAAGACCGCTGCTTTACAAAGTATCCGGAACTCAGAAAGGCCAAGGGACGTGCACCTGGTTCTGAACCGGTGCCCGTAGCTTTGGCCCTTCCAGGGTCGCTTACACGTAAGCAGCTGTCGTCCTTGCAGGCTCAGATCGATGGGTACGCCATTTCAAAGAACTAGGAGGTAAGCTCTGTCCTATTTTCTTTCACGACTAAGTTCTCAAACATTTGCAGCCCAAGTCTTTCTGAAGGTATCTGGCATGTGGACTCGGGAGCTGGGATGTCAATCACAGGTGATAGGTCGTTGTTCACTGTGTTTGAATCCTCTGCTGTTGGGCCTGCAGTTCGATTTGCTGATGGGGTGATTCAACGGTCAGAGGGTATGGGGTCCATTGTGTTATGTAGTGATTGGTTACCAACATCAATCACCTTAACCAATGTTCTATACATACCCCACTGTCCAGTAAATCTCCTGTCCGTAAATGCTGTAGCTCATTCCCTCCACTGCAAGATTGCTTTTGATAGTATTAGTTGTACTGCCACTCAGGGCTCTTCTGTGCTCTGGTCCTTTCCTGCTTCCAGTGATGGTGTGTATAAGTTTGCATGTAGGCCTTGTCACACCTCCAGTCGTTGTTTGAGGGTTGCTGAATATTATCCAGCTTTTGCACTTGATGTTGATGAGGACGGTGGAGTTATTATCCCTACCACTCCTGCATGGTTGTGGCATAGGCGACTGGGTCATCCCGGTTATGATGCCTTGCACAACCTTGTCAAGCGTGGTATGGTTAAGAACTTACCCCTCAGCCTTCATCAAGTACAAAAGATGGGTAAGATCCCATGTGATGCTTGTCAAAAGGCTAAGGGAAAGCGTCTCCCTTTTCCTAAAGAAAGCATGACTGAGGTCCTTGCACCCCTCCAACGCCTTCACTTGGATATCATGGGACCGGTTCATATTAGGGGTCTTCGTGGGGAGTTTTATATCTTGTGCCTTGTAGAACAATTCTCTGGCTATGCTGAGGTATTGTGCTTGAGGACCAAGGATGAAGCTCCCTTAGCAGTCCAGACTATCATCCTCAGATGGTCAAATCAGCTGCAGGGGTTTGCCTTTAAGTGCCTGAGATCTGACAGGGCTAAAGAGTTTATAGTTAAATGGTTCGAGGATTGGTTAGAATCGGTTGGGGCAGTACATGAGTTGTCTTTGGCATACACTGCACAGCAGAATGCAACTGTGGAAAGGTATAATGGGGTCCTTCAGAATATAGCTAGGAGTATCCACTTGGAGTCTAAGCTTACTAAGTCCTTTTGGCCCTATGCCTTCCTGGCTGCTTGTTACCTTAGAAACCGTCTGCCTAACCAGGGACGCAAGACACCCTTTGAGTTGTTTTATGGGGTGAAACCTGATGTGTCGTTATTACGTGTGTTTGGATGCCCCTGCTATGTTACTCTAGTCAATGGGAAGAAACGTAATAAGCTAGACGAAAGGGCGTTATCTGGTAGACTGGTTGGGTATTCTCTGGTGAGTAAGGGTTATTTTGTTTGGGTTCCTAAGTTGCGCCAGGTAGTAGAGAGTCGTGATGTACTCTTCTATGAGCAGTTTGGTCATAACTGCATTCCTGGGCTAACTCCCTATGATGGGTCGCCATATGTCTCTAGCATCCCTGCCGCCATCAACGGACACATGCCTGTGGTTGCGGTTGATTCCCTAGACCCATTGTCTTCCCCAATTGTTGACCACTGTCCTGGCCATAGGATGACTCTGCGACCTAGGTCGGGGGCCAGTGGTACTGTTTTGCGTGAGAACACACTGGGCGGGCGAGTTTCTGCGGCTCCTACGGACAAAATTTTAGCCGAATCTCAGGGGGTCGCCAGGCCCTCCTCTGCGTCACATTCCGTCGGTGAAGTCGTTGGATTTACACCAACTCAGACCATAGTGGATCCTTTGTTAGATCCATTGCCTACTAGTCATCATACTCCCATCATCACTGATAGCTCGATGGAGTTGGTGAACGCTTCACCTCCTGCCGTCTCTGATAGATTACTCAGGAGTCCGGGTGATGATGTAGCCGTTGCAGATGATGCAAGTGATGATCTTGAACCGTGGTCAGGCTCCGATACTGCGTATGGCTGGGGTGTTCCGGTCGACCCAGGCTTCGTTGATTTAGAGGCAAAGAAGGCCGGCCCTGTTCAACCAGGCAGTAGTTCTGCACTGGGGGCTTTACTAATGGTTACTGCTGATACTGCTGATACCCCCGCTGCCCATGTACAAGTAAACTGCTTGTACGTGGGAGCATCTGTTGCATCCACCACTGAACTGACCTACAAAGCTGCCATGTTGCATACCAACCCTGACAGGGATCAATGGCTTCTTGCCATGAAGGATGAGATGGCTTCCCTTCATGCCCATGGTACATGGGTTCTCACTCCACAGCCTCGTAAGCAGAAGATCCTGTCTGTCAGGTGGTTATTTGTGAAGAAGATTGGTGTTGATGGTACTATACGCTTCAAGGCACGTTTTGTGGTCCGTGGTTTTCTGCAGCGTCCTGGGCTGGATTTTCATGATGTATATGCCCCTGTCTCCTCCAAAGCAGGTCTTAGGGTGCTCCTGGCTGCCATCACTCATAGGAAGATGTTTGTTCGGCAGCTAGACATCAAGACTGCATTCCTAAATGCCAAGCTGGAGCCTGGTCTGGACCTGTACTGCCACCAGCCTGAGGGCTTTAGGCACCTTGGTCCTAACGGTGTTCCACTTGTCTGCAAACTGATCAAGTCCCTTTATGGATTGAAGCAAGCACCCAGAGCTTGGAGTAGGGATGTCAAGCGGGTTCTGGTTGCTCATGGCTTTACTATGTGCAAGGCAGAACCTGCTCTGTACTTTAGGAAGGATTCTGATGGTGAATGGAGCTATGTCCTGACCTATGTTGATGACTTTATCTGTGCTTTTAGTGAGCTGGATAGGTATGTGTTGCTGATCCAGGCAATGGAAGCAGCTGGCTGGGAGGTCAAAGAGATGGGTGTTCCAATTCAGTTCCTCTCTTTGGACATGGATGTTACCCTTGACTCTGAAGGCAGGTGTGTTCAGATCAATCTCTCTCAGCACACCTACATTGTTGATCTGGTGGAGCAGTTTGGTCTTACTGCTGCTGCCCCACCCAAGTTTGCTGCTCCCATGGCCAAATCCACTGTTTCTGACGCCCCTGGAGAGCCCCTGCCGTCTAATAGCCAGTACCTCTCTCTTGTAGGTGCTTTGCTATACCTGGCCACTTGCACCAGGCCTGATATTTCCTTTGCTGTTAGCTATTTATCCAGGTTCTCTGCTCACCCTACAGTCCCTCTCTGGGGGGCTGCCAAACGGTTACTCTTGTATTTGAGAACACATTCTCACCTGGATCTCACTTACACCCACAGCCCTGATTTCACTTTTACTGTCTTTAGTGACTCATCTTATGCTGATGATGGGTCTGACAGGAGATCTCAGACTGGCTTTGCAGTTCTAGCTGGTGGGTGCATTGTTAACTGGATGAGCAAGCGACAGCCTACTGTTGCTATTAGCTCTAGTGAGGCTGAGTATCAGGCCCTGTCCCAGGCTGCCAGGGAGGTCCAATGGTTGAAGAAATTGAGGGTGGATCTGGGTCTGCCTTGTGCTTTGGTTACAATTCAGGGTGACAACTTAGGTTCCCTGAGTTGGGCCACTGACTGGCAGCTTCTGCCTCGCAGCAAGCACATTGATGTTATTCATCACTACATCAAGGAGCTGGTGGAGGATGGCCAACTGGCTGTTGCCTATGTTAACACTGTGGATAACTGTGCTGACCCCTTCACCAAGCCCCTTGATCCTGCTGTGTTCTGGCGGTTTGTCCGTATGCTTGGAATGACCGCTACTTCTTAGGGTCATTTTTTAGTTTTTTGGTTTCATACGTTTCTTGTTTTTTGGTTATCATTGTATGGCATTAGGTTCCTATTCCCGGATCGGGTTTTCTATACCGTTGTTACCCGTCATTGATATTCGGTTAACCTCTTTTCTCCCTTGGCACTCTTTGGTATTTTGCCTTGGTCCATTCCTTCATTTACACCCTTTGGGTTACATTTGAAGTTCTCTCGTTTTTTCGGAGTTCTTTAATTTTTTTTTTAATCTGTTACATATAGTTCTATGTCCCCAGTGCCATAGGTGGAGTAGTAGTATTGTATGTCACCTGTGTCATAGGTGGAGTGTCAGCATGAATTGCGGTGCTCTCAAGCGTTTTATGACTTGGTGACTACTTATGTACTCCCTTAGAACTATCGGCCCTGATAGCTTCCCATAGTGATAGCTTCCCGTAGAACTGAGTCATCCTTTAGTGACTCAGTGTCAGCTTCCTATTGACTGCCTGTCTCTCTGTGTCTTATCGGTCTCTCCCTGACATCTCCTGTGTTAAACGGTGTCAGGGTGACAAGATCCGGGCTTAGGGTCTATTCAGGTTACAGGCATCCACTTCGCCCACCGCTGGTGTCCTTTAGTGTACGTCCTTGCTTGTAACGTTATTCTCGTTTCTGTGTATAGATTGGCGCGTCTGTCTCCGCTGCATACATCTCTGTCCACTCTTAGAAGTGCTTAATAGCTGATAGTATGCGCCCAAGGCGCTCGTACCTCAGGCATGGTAGTGATGTTTGTAGAAGTAGGGTACAAGGATGATGCCCCACATGCTCTAGGGTTTGTCTCCATAATACATACATAAAGTTGTTTAACAGGTCACACTTGTTCAAGTGTGACCTGGTTCTATCCGCCTGAAGGTATCCATAATCGAACACCGTACGAGTGCGTCACGTAGATTCCTGCAGCCGCCGTCTTGATCCGTCTTCAGACCCCTATGTATTATGTTCGACCTCGTTTTCGTTCTCCCACATGGGGGCGGTACCAGCGATGACATACACCTATGCAACAAGTGTCAGGGTGCAGGAGGATCTGGACGCGGAAGGCAGAAAGGACACAGACCTGTGCAGTACGCAACTATATGCAAAAGCTATAATCCAAATGAAAGCGGGGGAAATGGAAGCCCAGACTGTCGAGGAAAATCGAGCTAGAAATTCGATGGACTGATGAATTGCCACTGAAGACACGAGCACGCCAAGCCATCGTTGCCTAAAGGTCAAATTCTCTCAACGAGGCAAAAATTGAATAATCGCCGCGGGACGGCACGAATCTCAGATAATGTGATTGAAGGGGGGTAGGCACACCGTGTGCCGCACACGTCAAGGGGTTCGAGACTGAGTGATTCCTTGTGGAGGTGAGCACTGCGTCTTCAGCAAGGATACTGAAACGAGACCTCCCAACTCAATCATTTCATGCTCTTGGTTTCATGCTCTTGGCGGCAGGTCAGGCGGTCACTCAACCACCCACTTTGTGACTTGTCTTCAAGAGAAGAGTGTGGAGGGGGAAGGTCCACCACTTCTGCTGCTCCGGTGCCAGCGCCAAGGAAAACTCGAAACAGCTTTTCGATATGTAAGAGATATGCCACAAATCTTAATGACGAAATTTAAAGACTAAGAGGTCGTTTACACGAGCCAGTTATCTCTCTTGTATACGAGAGAATCGAGAAAAAAAGAAAGGGATTGAAGGGCTCGAAGAATAGGAAGAAATATTACCGTACCGCACTACCGTGCCGCAGCTACACCAACAGCTTATTATAATAAGGGTCCGGTTAAGCGGCGGTTAAATTCGGTGGGGAGGCCGTTAACCGGTGTTAGGTTAGAGGTCCACCACACGAGCCGGTTTAGCTTATAATAAGGTTTAGCTTAGCCACTCACCCGGAAAGTTTAGGGTCTCGGCGTCCACGCTGGCCTGAACCCTAAACTGCTGCGAAAATCGTCCACACGGGCACACAGGAAATTTCAGCGTACTGAAACCGAGCATTTCGACTGTCTCGGAACCTACCATGCCCTGACCTGATAGCACCAGGAAGGCAGCGCACGTGGGGCGCCCAGTTCTCCGAATTGGCTGCCTCCAAGAAGAAGCCTTTGAACATGCAGCATCAGCGTCCGAATTCAAGAATCACTATTCGCGCGTTTTGTCAACAGATGCTCCTGGATTCGATGGTCAAATTTTCTGACTCCAGGAGCATCTGTTGACAAAACGCGCGAATAGTGATTCTTGAATTCGGACGCTGATGCTGCATGTTCAAAGGCTTCTTCTTGGAGGCAGCCAATTCGGAGAACTGGGCGCCCCACGTGCGCTGCCTTCCTGGTGCTATCAGGTCAGGGCATGGTAGGTTCCGAGACAGTCGAAATGCTCGGTTTCACAGCCTGTTTCCAATTGAGGGTTAGGCCGGGTTATGGAGCATAACCGTCCTCGGCAATCGGAAACACTCGAAAAATTGTACTTCGCTCGACCGACTTGTACACCAGTTTCCGGCAAAATTTGATGACGTGCCGGTGCGGATCGGGGTTACCCTGAACCGTGCCCCCCCCCCCCACGGTTAACCGACGACGGGGCAGGATGGGTCTGGATGGGTCGTTAAGTACGGATAACCGACGACCCATCCAGTGTTTACCTTCCCATAGGGGTTTTGGATGGTTCGTATTTGTACGGATGTTACTGACGAAATACCCATCCAGACGACCCATCCAAAAGCCAAAATCCATCCAGGCCCTCGACCGAGGTGTGGGTTGGATGGCTCTGGATGGGTCGCAAAATATCCGGCTCCTTCCGGCACAGTCCGGCATTGATCCGGCGACGGTCGCGCAACTGACGCGTATTGCTTTCTTCAACCGACCTGCTAGTTTCATTAGCCAGGAGTTTCCGAACTTTTGGATCACAGATCATCTTCGAGCAAGACAGAATCTGGGACATTCTAACAATTTCTTCTCCATTCGACGCCCCTTCTTCATTCTACTTTTCTTTTTCGTCTTTCATCGCTCTGCAACATGGCGACAGAAGGCTTGTGGGATTATGCCACCGATGCCGAAAAGGAGCCGGAATAGCTCCATGGCTGACATGCTCATCGCGTGGAAAGATTGAAAGAAAGAAATGGACGCCGCGAGGTATGACTTCAGGTCGCGGAGTGCGGTCTTGAGAAGAGGAATAGATGGATCTAGGATGGATCAGCGCAAGAAATTGAACTGTCAACGATCGATCCGTCTTTTCTTGCGACTATTGAATGAAAGTACCTGCGAAGGTTCCCGGTGGTACATGCCTGTATTGCTGCACCCATCCAGTCGCTTGCAATGGGAGTGCGTTTTGGATGGGTAGCCGTGTACGGATGCACGAACCATCCAAAGAGCTCAACGACCCATCCAAAGGGCCCAACCGACAAATACCGACCCATCCAGTACTACAACCGACTTTACCCATCCAGTCCAATGGGAATCCACCCTAAGCGTAACCCCGATCCGCCTTGGTTCCACGCTGGCACATTGACCGCAGCAGCGGTCACTTGCGGCCATAATGTGGTGAGCGCGAGCGCTGCAATCTTGTATATCGCGCAGTCACGCGCGATCCCTTCAATTTCCTAGAAACTCTGACGCTCACCGCTATGGATTCGTCTGGTCAAGGTTTGTTTTCAAGCAGAACCAGCATTGGGGCATCAACGAGCACCCTAGAAGCTTCTGGGATATGGTAACGAAATGGAAAAGGACAGGGCCAACGTCTTGGAGTCAGAACATGAACTCGAATTGCGAGACGGCTGCACGAGAGAAATTCAAGCCGGCGAGTAAATAATTCAAACGCTTCCAAGCTGTCGAACAACTGATTTAACGATCACATAACCCAGATCTTCCCATAACCCAGATTTCAGGGACAATCGGAAACACTAAATTGTACAGCGGGGTTACGCGACAGGAAGCTGGCTAGAACACGGGTTACGAGTACTGCCGCACTACAGTTTGCGGGGTTATCCATAACCGTAACCTGGTCTTATGGAAACAGGCTGTCAGTACGCTGAAATTTCCTGTGCGGGCATTTCGCGTCCACAGTTTGCGGTCGGTTTAGTTTAGGTGTACTGCCGAATAGCTTCAGGAATTTTGATTTTTTTATGACAGACCAGGAGGGGGGCGCAAAAAAAAGGTGCTAGACCCCGGCTAGACCCCATCACAAAAAGTGCTGAGGCACCCTTCTGCAGACCCCCCCCCGGCTCCGGAACCCACTGTACAGCCACTATCTCACCCACCACTTAGTGTTATGGTGTCTAATTAGGCTCATTTTACAGGGTTTTTAAAGGACTATCCATTGAGGTTGGTCTCGAGACCATTGGGAATGTTTAAAGCATAGAAAATCATCATCACCAATGTTACATTGTTTGGGGGGGGGAGGGAGGGGGGGGGGGGGGGGGGGGGGGGGGGGGGGGGGGTTTAGGGAATTCTGATGGCGCTCTAAGTTTCCGTGGTTGCCGCAAAGCAATTATTTACCGCACTTGTCGCAGGTAGTGCACTAGTGCCCTTGGATTGTGGGTACATCGAATAACATCAAATAGCACAAGGCACCAGAACGAAAAAGACGCAGAGAGAGAGAGAGAGAGAGAGAGAGAGAGAGAGAGAGAGGAGAGAGAGAGAGAGAGAGAGAGAGAGAGAGAGAGAGAGAGAGAGACCCTAGACCCCCCCCCCCCCCCCCCCCCTCTGCCCTGGGCATAATATGGGGTGGATCCCTACCCCAATAGCATAAATGGACTGGTATTTAGTAGGGGGTCACCCTTGTTCCACTCCCATGCCATTCTGATGGCTGTAAACAAAATGTCTGAAAAGCGGCTGAAAAGTACCTAATTTTTTGAAAATGTCAGATTTTTTCCTTCCCTCCCCCCCCCCCCCCTCCACGGCCCCAAGCTTTGGAGGACCGGCACTTTTTCTACTGGGCCAAATTAAGAAATAAGACCGGATTCTTCATCCTCTCAATAATATCTACACGGTTTGATGATGGGGTCATTTTTGTTTTAAGTTGCCCCCCCCCCCCTCCCTTGGACAGACGAGCTTTTTCCGGGCCATGCCCCCCACCATGAACCGTGCTGTGAAGCAAGTGACTTCGAGGCTGCGCAAAGACCGAGATAGCTGATATTGCTGGGTGAGAAGTGGCTGCTGGTCATCAAGATCTTCTCTGCCGATGCCTTGCATGCTGCTCGACAAAAATCGAAACTGAGGAGATTGACGAATCGTAACTGCTTGGTGCGCAGATGTCTTCGCTCGTCGCGGCCTCCGGAATTTGCGAATCTGCTGCGAAGAACTTTTTTAACCATGCCTATATGTAGCTATTAGAAGGACCTGGACAAGTCTTTAAACTGTCTAGGCGTGGATAGCGCACAAGGGAAATTATAAATTGGAAGACGGTGAGCAGCCCAGAGTTGGCTGGAAAACCATGTAACAATCCAATCCAATATACTAGAAGAAACTGCATGCTCTCCTATTACACCACCACAACCCATACCACTAGACCAAACTGCACTTTCACTTGAAGCCCCAAACTACACTCCCACCTATAGCACCCACCATATAGCACCAGAAGTGCATGGAAAATCACGCTCACCAATTTCATTGCTGCTGCTGCCATGGTGAGCGTGTTGCCCTCGAGAGCATCTGAGAGCGAGCAAAAAGGTGCGAGCAGTATAGTGTGCCTTCCTGCCGGCATCGAGCCCGCGATCCCACAATATGTGACGCAGATCTGAAGGCCGAACTGGAACGACATATTTTCCAGTTAGCACGATATTTTTGAAAACAATTACAATTTTTTTGATTCAGGTATTAGCCTGTCAAAAATGTCCGTGTGTGTGTGTGTGTCCGTCACAATCTACTTTTCAGGTTTCAATTCAAACCACAAAAAAACGAAACATTACACAACATATAACAATTATAAGACTTATTGATACCGGAGTTATTCTCACGAGACCACATATGAGCATCGCAATTCAAGAAAAGGAGCTAAGGTTTGTGCTTTTTGGGCCAAAAGCGACAAATATTGGGTAACATTTGTTATCATTTCAAATTCGTACCATCCAATCATGTGCGCATACATAGGTTTGGGAATGGAATTGTCGTCAAAAAATAGAGGCGAAACATGTTAGCATAATTTCTCGCAACTCCTTACTCCCCATCCCTCGCAGTGAACGCTGGCACGCAGTGGACCTGGCCTGGACCCCCTCATCATTGTACCTGCGGCGCTGTCAGTCTGTACTGGTTTTCAGGCTCATTAAACGCCGCCACCAGACCTTATCTCCCTCATTTCTCGCAACTCCTACTCCCCATCCCTCGCAGTGAACGCTGGCACCAGTGACCTGGCCTGGACCCCCTCATCATGTACCGCGCGCTGTCATCCTGTTACTGGTTTTCAGGCTCATTAAAACGCCGGCCACCAGACCTTATCTCCTCATTTCTCGCAACTCCTTACTCCCCATCCCTCGCAGTGAACGCTGGCACGCAGTGGACCTGGCCTGGACCCCCTCATCATTGTACCGCGGCGCTGTCAGTCTGTAACTGGTTTTCAGGCCATTAAACGCCGGCCACCAGACCTTATCTCCCTCATTTCTCGCAACTCCTTACTCCCCATCCCTCGCAGTGAACGCTGGCACGCAGTGGACCTGGCCTGGGACCCCCTCATCATTGTACCGCGGCGCTGTCAGTCTGTACTGGTTTTCAGGCTCATTAAACGCCGGCCACCAGACCTTATCTCCCTCATTTCTCGCAACTCCTTACTCCCCATCCCTCGCAGTGAACGCTGGCACGCAGTGGACCTGGCCTGGACCCCCTCATCATTGTACCGCGGCGCTGTCAGTCTGTACTGGTTTTCAGGCTCATTAAACGCCGGCCACCAGACCTTATCTCCCTCATTTCTTGCAACTCCTTACTCCCCATCCCTCGCAGTGAACGCTGGCACGCAGTGGACCTGGCCTGGACCCCCTCATCATTGTACCGCGGCGCTGTCAGTCTGTACTGGTTTTCAGGCTCATTAAACGCCGGCCACCAGACCTTATCTCGCTCATTTCTCGCAACTCCTTACTCCCCATCCCTCGCAGTGAACGCTGGCACGCAGTGGACCTGGCCTGGACCCCCTCATCATTGTACCGCGGCGCTGTCAGTCTGTACTGGTTTTCAGGCTCATTAAACGCCGGCCACCAGACCTTATCTCCCTCATTTCTCGCAACTCCTTACTCCCCATCCCTCGCAGTGAACGCTGGCACGCAGTGGACCTGGCCTGGACCCCCTCATCATTGTACCGCGGCGCTGTCAGTCTGTACTGGTTTTCAGGCTCATTAAACGCCGGCCACCAGACCTTATCTCCCTCATTTCTCGCAACTCCTTACTCCCCATCCCTCGCAGTGAACGCTGGCACGCAGTGGACCTGGCCTGGACCCCCTCATCATTGTACCGCGGCGCTGTCAGTCTGTACTGGTTTTCAGGCTCATTAAACGCCGGCCACCAGACCTTATCTCCCTCATTTCTCGCAACTCCTTACTCCCCATCCCTCGCAGTGAACGCTGGCACGCAGTGGACCTGGCCTGGACCCCCTCATCATTGTACCGCGGCGCTGTCAGTCTGTACTGGTTTTCAGGCTCATTAAACGCCGGCCACCAGACCTTATCTCCCTCATTTCTCGCAACTCCTTGACTCCCCATCCATCGACAGTGAACGCGGACATGCAGTGGACTGGCCTGCGAACACTCCTCATCATTGTACCGCGGCGCTGTCAGGCTTGTAATGGTTTTCAGGGCTCATTAACGACGGCCACCAGACCTTATCTCCCTAATTCTCGCAAACTCCTTACTCCCCATCCTCGCTAGTGATTTCAGCTGGCACGCAGGCGGACCATGGCCTGGAACCCCCTCACATGGTACCGCTGCGCGCTGTATTCTGTACTGGTTTAGGCTCACATTAAACGCCGGCACCAGAACCTTACTTCCCTCATTTACTCGAAATCCTTATCCCAATCCCTCGAGTGAACGCTGGCACGCAGTGGACCTAGGCATGGACACCTGTAATCCTTGTTACCGCGGCGCCCTGTAAGTTGTGTACGGTTGTTCCAGGCTCATTAACCGACGGCCCACCAGACCTTATCTCCCATTTCTCGCAACTCCATTACTCCCCCAATCACCCTCGACTATGTGAAACGCTGGCACGCAGTGGACCTGGCCTGGACCCCACATCATTGTTACCGACGGCGCTGTCAGGTGTCTGTACTGGTTTGTCAGGATCATTTAAACGCCGGCCACAAGACCTTTATCTCCTCATTTCTTGCAAATCCTTACTTCCCCATCCTCGCAGTGAAACGCTGGCACGCAGAGTGGACATGGCCTTGACCCCCTCATCATCCTTTGTACCGCGGCGCTGTCCGGTCTACTGGTTTCAGGCTCAATTTATTAAACGACGGCACCAGACTTATTCTCCTTCATTCATCGCAACTCTACGCACCACCCGCGAAGCCCTTTTTAGTGAACGCTGGCAGCAGTGGACCTGGCAGGGGACCCCTCATCATGGGTACCGCGTGCGACCCTTTGTAAGTCTGTTACGGTTTTCAGGCTCATTAAACGCCGTGCCACAGCCTTTGGACTCCTCATTTTCGCATCCCACTCCACATCCCCGCAAGTGAACGCTGGCACGCAGTGGACCTGCCGCCTGGCAACCTCCTTCAGTGTACCGCCGGCACCCGATGTCTAGTCCTGCATACTGGTTGATCGCGACATTTAAAGCTCTGGCAACACGACACCTTATTCTCCATCATTCTCGCAACTCCTACTCCCCATCCCTGCAGTGAAACGCCCTGGCACGAAGTGGGACGTTGCTGAGCTCTTGTCAACCTTTACTTGCAACCCGGCGCTCCTGTCAGTTGTACTGGTTTTCAGGCTTCATTAATACGCGGCCCACCAAGACCTTATCTCCTCTCATTCATCGCACAACTACCTACTCACCATTCTGCCTCGCTTCTTCATGTGAAGCTGGACCGCCAGTGGACTGGACTGGACCCCTCCTCATTGTACCGCGGTCGCTGTCAGTCTTGTTGAACTGGTTTCAGGCTCATAAACGCGGACCACAAGACCTTATTCTCCCTCATTTCGCAACTCCTTATCGCCCCATCCTAGCATGTCGCACCCCCACGCGCCACGCAGTTAGCTGGACCTGCTGACCACACCCTCACTCATTGCTACGCCGGAGCTGTCAGTCTTGTTACTGGTTTCCAGGCTCATTAAACGTCGGCATCACCATTGTACATTAGCTCCCTCATTTTGTTTCTACGACACACTCCTATATACCATACTATTTCGCCGGAACGAATCTCCCGGAACGCCTTTAGGGGCACCTGGCTGGACACCTACATGTATTGAACGCAGGGCGCTGGTAGTCCAGTACTGGTTTCTATGGCTCATTAACGCGGCCACCATGACCTCGAGTCTCCCTCAATTTCTCGCGAAATCACTTACTCCCCCAATAATAGCGTCAGTGAACGCGGGCACGCATAGTGGACCTGGCGGAACCCCTCATCATGTACGCGGCAGGGTCAGTCGTACTGGTTCAGCTCATTTAAATAGTGCCAATGACTTTTCCATTATTTCTTGCAAATCCTTTATCCTTACATCCCGCAGTGACGCTGCCACGCAGTGGACCTGGCTGACCCCTATCATTGTCCGCGGCGTGTACAGTGTATTGGCCATTTAAGGTCATTAACCCGCCCAGACTTATCATCCTCATTTTTCGAACTCTTATGTACCCATCATACGTCACCCGTGAAGCTGGACGAGGGATTCACCACACC
Organism: Chlamydomonas sp. ICE-L; assembly: GCA_013435795.1. Lineage (NCBI taxonomy): Eukaryota > Viridiplantae > Chlorophyta > Chlorophyceae > Chlamydomonadales > Chlamydomonadaceae > Chlamydomonas > Chlamydomonas sp. ICE-L. The sequence goes on from JACBWV010000730.1 coordinate 18,166,785, forward strand.
CCCCGGGCCTGGACCCCTCAGCATTGTACGCGGCGTTGTTCAGTCTGTAACGGGTTTCAGGCTCATTAAACGCCCGGCACAGACCTTATCTCCCTCATTTCTCGCCCATCTATCTCCCTCTCCCTCGCATTTGTGAACACGCTGGAACGCAGTGACCTGCCGGACCCTATCATTGTACCGCGGCCGCTGTCAGTCTGTGAGTTAATGGTTTCAGTCATTAAGCGGCCCCGACCTTTCTCCCTCATTCTAGCAATCATGACTCCCCACTACACGCAGTGAACCGGCGTGGCAAAGAACGGGATTCCTGGCCTGGACACATATCATGTACCGCCGCGCTGTCGTCCTGTATGGTGTTTTCAGGCTATTAACCGCACTCTTTCCTTCCAGGCAAATGACCTATCTCCTCATTCTCGCAAACTCCTTATTCCCACCTATTCTCCCCCTTCCCCATCCCCTGAGCAGTGTGAATCGTTGGTCACATGTCTACGCGGCCCTGGCCTGTGACCCTTCTTATATTCTTGTTTTTGACCCGCGGCTCTGCCCGTCTATAGTGTGAACTAGTTTAGGCAACTTTAATATTTTGTAGTGTCCACCAGATCCTTATCCCCATCATTCTGAATCATTTACTCCATCCTCTGTCATTTTTTTTTGAACGACGGCACTCAGGTGTACACTGTCGCACTCCGCGATCACCATATATGCATTTTATTTTTTCTTTTCCTGTTACGCGCGCACGCGTCAGCTTTTCCCCTCTCGTACCTAGTTCTCCCGCCCGGTTGCGTGCAGGCTATTAACGGCCTATGGACACAAGAACTTTATATTTATAATTCTCGCACCCTCTTCCTTACTCCCCTCCCTTCTTGCGTGAACTGCTGGCACACGCAGTGGATTGCTGGACCCCTCATATTTGTACGCGGCGTCGGTCAGGCTGTCCAGGTTTTCAGCTCTTAAAACGCAGGCCACCAGTATCCTTATCTTACCTCTGTTTCTCTGCAACTCCTTAAGTCCCTAGACTCTATCGCATGTGACACGCTGGCACGAGTGGACCTGGCATGGGAACAATGTCCTCATGTACGCGGCGTGCCGTCTTAATGGTTTTTAAGGCTCATTAACACGCCGGCAAACGACTTTTATCTCCCTTCATTTTGCACTTCTGACATCCCATCCCTCGAAGTGAACGTGGACGCAGTGGACTGGCTGGACCCCTCATAATGTCGCGGCGCTGGTTAGGTCTGTACTGGTTAAGGCTCATAACCGCGGTCACCTAGCCTGATCCTCCCCTCATTTGCAAACTCCTTTATACCCATCTCGCGTGAACGCTGACGCGGTGGCATGGACCCCTCCTCCATTTGTACCGCGGCGCTGTCAGTCTGTACTGGTTTCAGGCTCATAAAACGCCGGCCACCAGACCTACCTCCCTCATTTCTCGCAACTCCTTTACCCCCCATCCCCTCGCTGAAACGCTGGCACGCAGTGGACCTGGCCTGGACCTCCTCATCATTGATACCGCTGGGCGCTGTCAGTCCTGTACTGGTTTTCAGGCTCTTAACGCCGGCCACCAGACCTTTCCTTCCCTCATTTCTCCAAACTTACTCCTTACTCCCCTCCCTCCAGTTAAGACGCTGCACGCAGGGACCCTGGCCTGGACCCGCCCTCATCATTGTACCTCGGGCTCTGTCAGTCTGTAACTGGTTTTCAGCTGCATTAAACGCCGCCACCAACCTTATCTCCCTCATTCTTCGCAACTCCTCTCCCCAGATCCCATCGCAGTGAACGCTGCTACTCGGAGTGGACCTGGCCTGGACCCCCTCATCATTGTACCGCGGCGCTGTCGCTTGTACTGTGTTCAGGCTCATTAAACGGCCGGCCACCAGACCTTATCTCCCTCTTTCTCGCAACTCTCTTACTCTCCCTCCTCCATGCACGCTGCACCTCCCGCAGTGTGACCTGGCCCTGACCCCTCCATCATTGACTCGCCGGGCGCTGTCAGCTCTGTACTGGTTTTTCATGCTCATTAACGCACCGCCCCCAGACCTTATCTCCCTCATTTTCTCGCAACTCCTTACTTCCCCATCCCTCGCAGTTGACGCTTGGCAGCAGTTGACCTGGCCTGGACCCCTCATCATTGTTACCAGCGGCGCTGTCATCGGTCTGGTTTTCAGGCTCATTAAAACGCCGGCCACCAGACCTTATCTCCCTCATTCTCGCAACTCCTTACCTCCCCATCCCTCGCATGGAACCTGGCACGCGTGGACCTGGCCCTGACCCCCTCATATTGTACCGCGGCGCTCAGTCTGTACTGGTTTTCAAGGCTCATTAAACGCCGGCCACCAGCCTATCTCGCTCATTTCTCGCAACTCCTTACTCCCCATCCCTCGCATGTGACGCTGGCACCAGTGGACCTTGGCCTGGACCCCCCCTCATCATTGTACCAGCGGCGCTTTCAGTCTGTACTGGTTTTCAGGCTCATTAACTCCGGCCACCAGACTTATCTCCCTCATTTCTCTCGCACTCCTTACTCCCCATCCTCGCAGTGAACGCTGCAACGCAAGTGGACCTGGCCGGACTCCCCTCAATCATTGTACCGCGGCTGCTGTCGATTCTGTACTGGTTTCAGGCTCATAAACGCCGGCCACCACCTATCTCCCTCATTTCCTCGCAACTCCTTACTCCCCATGCCCTCGCCTGAACGCTGCACAGCAGTGGACCTGGCCTGGACCCCCTCTCATTGTCCCGCGGCGCTGTCGTCTGTACTGGTTTTCAGGCTCATCAAAACCCGGCCACCAGACCTTATATCTCCCTCATTTCTCGCAACTCCTTACTCCCCATCCCCCTCCTCGCATTGAACGCTGGTCAAACGCATTGGACCTGCCTGACCCCCCTCATCATTGGTACCGCGGCGCTGTCAGTCTGTACTGGTTTTCAGGCTCATAAACGCCGGCCACCAGACCTTTATCTCCCTGCATTTCTGCAACTCTTACTCCCTCCCATCCCTCGATGACACCTGGCACTCAGTGGACCTGGTCCTGGACCCCCCTCATCAATTGTAAACCGACGCGCTTCCTGTCTGTACTGGTTTTCAGCTCATTAAACGCCGCCACCATAACCTTATCTTCTCCTCATTTCTCGTCAACTCCTTACTCCCCTCCCTCGCAGTGACCGCTGGCACGCAGTGGACCTGGCCTGACCCCCTCATTCATTGTACCGCGGCGCGTCATCTGTACTGGTTTTCGTCTCATTAAACGCCGGCGGTCACCAACCTTATCTCCCTCATTTCTCGCAACCTCCTTACTCTTCCCATGCCCTCGCGTGAAACGCTGGCAACGCCAGTGGACCCTGGCCTGGACCCCTCATCAATTTACCGCGGCGCTGTCAGCTGTACTGTTTTCAGGCTCATTAAACGCCGGCCCCAACCTATCTCCCTCATTTCTCGCAACTCCTTACTCCCATATCCCTCGCAGTGAACGCTGGCACGCAGTGGCCGGCCTGGACCCCCCACATTGTACCGTACCGCCGCCTGCTGTCCGTCTGTACTGTTTTCCAGGCTCATTAAAACGCCGGCCAACCAGACTTATCTCCCATCTCATTTTTCCTCTCTCGCAACTCCTTACTCTCCCCATCCTCGCAGTGACGCTGGCCACGCAGTGGACCCTGGCCTGGACCACCCTCATCATTGTACCGCGGCGTTCAGTCTGTTACTGTTTTCAGGCTCATTAAACCCGGCCACCCAGACCTTATCCCCTCATCTTCTCGCCAACTCCTTACTCCCGCATCCTCCAAGTGACGCTGGCACGCGTGGACCTGTGCCTGGACCCCCTCATCATGTATCAACGCGGCCTGTCAGTCCTGTACTTGGTTTTCAGCTCATTAACACGCCGGCCACCAGAACCTTATCTCCCTCATTTCTCTCCTGCTCCAACTCCTTACTTCCCCATCCTCTCGCATGAACGCTGGCACGCAGGTGGACCGGGCCTGGACGCCCCTCATCATTGGACCGCCGCGTCGTGTCCAGTCCGTACTGGTTTTTCAGGCTCAATAAAAACGCCGGCCACCAACCTTATCTCCTACCAGTTCTTTTCTCGCAACTCCTTCGCCCCATCCCGTCGCGTTGAACGCTGGCAACGCAGTGGAACCTGGCCTGGGAGGTAGCCTCCTCATCATTGTAACCGCGCGCTGTCAGTCTGTACTGGTTTTACAGGCTCATTAACGCCGCCCGGACCTTATCTCAGTCTCCACGCACTCCCTCTACTCATGCCGCGACTGCCACCTCATCAATTTACGTGTCGTCTTACTGGTTCACTCATTACCCGCCCCCCTTATCTCCCTCATTCCCACCCATCCCTCCCTACGCTAAGTGGGGGGAAACCGCCTGGTCCAGCGCAGTGACTCTGGCCTGACCCCCTCATCATTGTAACCTGCGGCGCTGTCAGTCTGTACTGGTTTTTCAGGCTCTTAAACGCCGGCCACCAACTTATCCATCTCCCTCACTTCTCGCAACTCCTTACTCCTCCCATCCCTCGCAGTGAACCTGCACGCAGTGGACCTGGCCTGGACCCCCTCATGCATTGTAACCGCGGCCTGCAGTCTGTACTGGTTTTCAGGCTCATTAAACGCCGGCCCAGACTATCTCCCTCATGTTCTCGGCAACTCCTTACTCTCCCATCCCTCGCAGTGAACCTGCAACGTCATGGACCTGGCCTGACCCCCTCATCATTGTACCGGCGGGCGCTGTCAGTCTGTACTGGTTTTCATGGCTCATTAAACCACGGCCCTCAACCTATATCTCCCTCATCATTCTCGCACTCCTTACTTCCCCATACCCTCGTCAGTGACGCTGCAGCCAGTGGGACCTGGCTGGACCTCCCCCTCATCATTGTACCCCGGCGCGCTCAGTCTGTATACTGTGTTTTCAGCTCATTAAACGCCGGCCACCAACACTTACTCTCCCTCATTTCTCGCACTTCCTTACTCCCCATCCCTCGTCAGTGAACGCGGCACGCAGTGACCTGGCCCTGGACACCCTCATCAGTGTACCGGCGGCGCTTGTCAGTCCTGTACTGTTTTCATCAAGGCTCATTGAAAACGCCGGCCACCAGACCTTTATCTCCTCATTTTTCGCAGCTCCTTACTCCCCATCCCTCGCATGAACGCTGGCACGCAGTGGACCACTCTGGACCCCCCCCCCTCAATCATTTGTACGGCGGCGCTGTCCCGTCTGTACTGGTTTTCAGGCTCATATAACGCCGGCCACCCAACCCTTATCTCCCTCATTTCTCGCAACTCCTTACTCCCCTCGCCTCGCGTGACGCTGGCACGCCAGTGGACCTGGCCTGGGACCCCCGTCATCATTGTACCGCGCGCGCTGTCAGTCTGTACTGTTTTCAGGCTCATTAACGCCGCCACCAGAACCTATCTCCCTCATTTCTCGTTCGCAACTCCCTTACTCCCCAATCCTCGCAGTGAACGCTGGCACGCATGGACCTGGCCTGGACCCCCTCCATCATTGTACCGCGGCGCTGTCAGTCTGGAACTGTTTTTCGGCTCATTAAACGCCCCCCGGCCACCAGACCTTATCTCCCTCATTTCTCGCAACTCCTTACTCCCCATCCCTCGCATTGAACGCTGGCACGCAGTGGACCTGGCCTGGACCCCCTCATCATTGTAACCCGCGTGCGCTGTCATCTGTACTGTTGTTTTTCAGGCTCATTAAAAACGCCGTCCCAATACCCTTATCTCCCATTCCAGGATTTCTCGCACTCCTTACTCCCATCCCTCGCAGTGAACGCTGCACCGCATGTGTACCCTGGCCTAGGACCCCCCTCATCCTTGTAATACCGCGGCGCTGTCAGTCTTCAGGTTTTTCTGGCTCATTAAACGCCGGCCACCAGACCTTATCTCCCTCTTTCTCGCAACTCCTTACTCCCCATCCCTCTGCAGTGAACGCGGCAAACGCAGTGGACCTGGCCTGGCCCCCCCACATTGTACCGCGGCCTGCTCAGTCTGTACTGGGTGTTTTCAGGCTCATTAAACCCGGCCACCAGACCTTATCTCCCTCATTTCTTTCTCGCCACTCGTTACTACTCCCCATCCCCTCGCAGTGAACGCTGGCACGCAGTGGACCTGGCCCCTGGGGGACCACCTCATCATTGCTACCGCGGCGCGTCAGTCTGTACGGGTTTTTAGGCTCATTAAACGCCGGCCACCAGAACCCTTATCTCCCTATTTCTCGCAACTCCTTACTCTACCCCATCCCTCGCAGTGAACGCGGCACGCAGTGGACCTGGTCCTGGACCCCCTCTCATTGTACCGCGGCGCTGTCAGTCTTACTGTTTTCAGGCTCATTAAACTCCGTGCAACCAGACCCAAATTATCCTTCCCTCATTTCTCGCAACTCCGTTACTCCCCATCCCTCGCAGTGAACGCTGGCACGCAGGGACCTTGCCTGACCCCCTCCTCATTGTCAACCCCTAGGCGCTGTCAGTCTGTACTGGTTTTCAGCTCACTTAAAACGCCGGCCACCAAACCTTATCTCCCTCACTATGTCTCGCAACTCCTTACTCCCCCATTCCCTCGCAGTTGAAACGCTGGCACGCATGGACCTGGCCTGTACCCACTCATCATATTTACCTCACTCGGCGCTGTCAGTCTGTACTGGTTTTCACAGCTCATTAAACGCACGGCCACCAGACCCTTTATCCTCCCTCATTTCTCGCAACCCTTCTCTCCCATCCCTCGCTATGAAACTGCTGGCACGCATTGGACCTGGCCTGGCCCCCTCACATTGTACGCGGCGCTGTCAGTCTGTACTGGTTTTCATGCTCATTAAACGCCGGCCACCAGTACCTTAATTCCCTCATTTCTCGCACACTCCTTACTTCTCCCTCCCTCCTCGTGAAAGCGCTTGGCACGCAGTGGACCTGGCCTGTACCCCCTCTCATGTATCCGCGGCGCTGGTCAAGTCTGTACTGGTTTTCAGCGCAATTAAACCACGCCGGCCACCAGACCTTATCACTCCCCTCATTTCGTTCTCTCGCATCTCCTTACTCCCCATCCCTTCCAGTGACGCTGGCACGCAGTGACCCCTGGCCCTGGACGCCCCCTCATCATTGTACCTGCGTGCGCTGCATCCTGTCCTGGTTTCAGCCTCATTGACGCCGGCCACCAGACCTATCTCCCTTCTTTCTGTCTCTCAACTCCCTTACTCCCTCCCATCCCTTCGCAGTGACAGCGCTGGCACGCATTGGACCTGGCGCTTGGCCCCCTCCTCATTGTACCTACCGGGCGCTGTCAGTCTGTAGGTTTTCAGGCTCATTAAAACGCCGCCACCATACCTAATCTCCCTCATTTCTTCTTTCGCAACTCCTTACTCACCCCATCCCTCGCGATGAATCGCTGGCCGCAGTGACCTGGCCCTGCCCCCTCACATTGGGTTTAACCTCGCGGCGTCTGGCAGTCGGTACTTTTTTCAGGCTCATTAAACGCCGGCCACCAGACCTTTCGTCCCTCATTTCTTTCTGCACTCCTTACTATCCCCATCCCTCGCATGAACGCTGGCACGCAGTGGACCTGGCCTGGCCCCCTCATCATCTGTACCGCGGCGCTGTGGCAGTCTGTACTGGTTTGTCAGGGGCTCATGAACGCCGGCCACCAGATCCTTAATCTCCCTCATTTCTTCTTCCGCACTCCTTACTTCCCCATCCCGCTCGCGTTGAACGCTGGCACGCGTGGACGCGCCTGACAGCGCCCCTCATCATTGTACCGCGGCGCTGTCAGTCTGTACTGGTTCAGGTGCCATAAGCCCGGCCACCAGACCTATCTCCCCTCATTTCTCGACACGTCTCCTTACTCCCCATCCCCTCGCAAGTGAACGCTGGCACGCAGTGGACCTGGCCTGGACCCCCCTCACAATTGTACCGCGGGCGCTGTCAGTCTGTACTGGTTTTCAGCTCAATTAAACGCCGCCACCAGACCTTATCTCCCTCATTTTCTCGCAACTCCTTACTCTCCCCATCCCCTCGCAGTGAACGCTGGCACGCAGTGACCTGGCTGGACCCCCTCGTTCATTGTACCGCGGCGGCGCTGTCATCTGGTACTGGTTTTTCAAGGGCTCATTGGAGAACGCCGGGGCCACCAGACCTTATTCTCCCTCCATTTCTCGCAACTCCTTACTCCCCATCCCTCGCATTAGTGAACGCTGGCACGCTAGTGGACCTGGCCTGACCGCCCTCTCATTGTACCGCGCGCTGTCAGTCGTACTGGTTTTCAGGCTCATTAAAAACGCCGCCACCATACCTTATCCCTCAATTTCTCGCAACTCTTACCCCCCTCCCTCTCAGTGAACGCTGGCAACCGTGACCCGCCGGACCCCCTCATCATTTACCACGCGGCGGCTGTCAGTCTCTTACTGGTTTTCAGCCTCATTAACTCCGGCCACCAACTTATCTCCCTCATTTCTCGCAACTACCTTACTACCCCATCCCTCGCAAAGGTGAACGCTGGCAACTCATGTGACCTGGCCTTGACCCGCCCCACATTGTACCAGTTACGCGCGCTGTCAGTCTGTACTGGTTTTCAGGCATTACATTAAAACGCCGGCCCACCAGACCTTATCCTCCCTCATTTCTCTTCTGCAACTTCTCCTTAACCTTCTCCCCATCCCTCGCAGTACGCTGGCACGCAGTGGACCTGGCCTGGACCCTCCTCATCCATTGTACCGCCACCGCGGCGCTGTCGTCTGTACTGGTTTTTCCAGGCTGCATTAAACGCCGGCACCAGAACGTATCTCCCTCATTTCTCGCAACTCTATCCCCATCCCTCCTGCTGTGAACGCTGGCAACGCAGTTGACCTGGCCTGGACCCCCATCATTGTACCCTCGGCGCTGTCATTCTGTACTGTTTTTCATAGGCTCATTAAACGCCGTCCACCAGACCTTATCTCCCCTCATTTCTCGCAACT
>JACBWV010000730.1:18176240-18246240 GCA_013435795.1 Chlamydomonas sp. ICE-L
ACCTTCTGGGGGGGGCGACGCCAAGATTCACTCCTGGTCCGTTCTGTTCGACGTCCCACCCCCAACCTACCCCAATCTAGGTCCATCCCCCACCACCCCTACCCCCCCCCTCCTACCCCCACCCCACCACCCCATCTAGGGCAATCCCCCACCCCTAACCCCCCACCACCCCTCTACCCCCCCACCCACACACATCTAGGTCTCCATCCCCACCACCTACCCCCCTCATACCCCCACCCCCATCTGGTCCATTCCCCACCCCTACCCCCCCGACTTTACCCACACACATCTAGGTCCATCAACCACCCCTACCCCCCCTCATACCCCCACCCCATCTAGGTCCATCCCCACCCCACACACCCCTTCCTACCCCCACCCCCATCTGGTCCATCCCCACCCCCTAACCCCCCACTCCTACCCCAACCCCACCCCCCATCTAGGTCCATCCCAACCCATACCCCACCCCCTACCACCACCCCCATCTAGGTCCATACCCACCCCTACCCCCCCTCCTAACCCCCACCCCCATCTAGGTCCATCCCCACCCTACCCCTCTACCCCCCACCCCCATCTAGGTCCAATCCCCACCCCTACCCCCCCTCCTTACCCCCACCCCCATCTAGGGTCCATCCCCACCCCCTACCCCCCTCCTACCCCACCCACCCAGATAGGGTCCATCCCACCCCTTACCCCCCTCCTACCCCCACACCCTCTAGGTCCATCCCCACCTACCCCCCTCCCCCCCCCCCCCCCCCCCCCCCCCTTACCCCCCACCCCATCAGGTCCATCCCCACCCCTTACCCCCCCTCCTCTTACCCAACCCCCATCTAGGTCCATCCCCACCCCTACCCCCACTCTTACCCACCCCCAATCTAGGTCCAGCCCCCCCCTTACCCCCCTCCTTCCCCCCCCACAACTAGGTCCAGACACCATTCTACTCAGGCATTGCCACCCACCCTACCAACCCTTCACCCCACCCTACCCCCTCTACATCCACCCTACACCCACTACCCACATCACCAACCAGTACCCTTACCCCTAACCCCACCTCCAACGCCATCTAGATCCACCTACCCCCATCTAGATCCAGCTACCACTCTGCTCAGGCAGTGGTTGGCCGTCACCAGCACCTACCCACATCCACCTACCCATACCCATTACCCATTACCCCAATCTAGATCCAGGCCACCATTCGTTTCAGGCAGGAGCCACCCTTACCCCACACTACCAACATACCAACGACCCATACCCCATACACCAATCGAGATCCACCCATACCCACGACCTACCACATATACACATACCAATACCCTACCCCTAACACATACATACCACCATCGAGATCCCCCCCTTCACAACTCACCCACATAACAACTACCACCAGACCCTTACCCCTACACCCACCACTAAAACACCATAACTAACCCCAGTCTAGCATCAACCCAACCCCACCACTATACCCACATCCACCTACCCCAACCTTACCCCTACCACATCCACCGCCACCCCCATCTAGATCTACCTCCTTACCACCTACCACCACCTACCAACATCACACATACCCCCATCTAGATCCCAACCCTACCCTCACCTACCCCACATCACCTACACAACCTTTTAACCCCCTACAACGTCTTAGATCCACGTACCCCCATCTAGATCCACCCCCTACCCCCACCTACCCACCATCCACACTAACACAAACCTTTACCCATACCCCCATCTGATAACCATACCCCACCTACCCCCATCTAGATCAACACCCTTACCCTCACCTACCCACATCCACCTACCCAACCCTTACCCCTACCCACATCTAGATCCACCTACCCCCATCTAGATCCAGCCACCATTCTGCTCAGGCAGTAGTTGGCCGTCACCAGCACCTACCCACATCTAGATCCACCTACCCCCATCTAGATCCAGCCACCATTCTGCTCAGGCAGTAGTTGGCCGACACCAGCACCAGCACATGAATGAGGTAGCAGCCGTGCAATACACCTGCAGGTACAGACCAACATCAGGAATCACGTATCTTGTGAAGGTGTGCGTGTATGTGTTTGTGTGCATGTGGAAGTGCGCGTGTATGTGTATGTGGCAGGGTGTGAGAGTGTGTATGTGTGTGCATGTGGAGGTTGGCGATGTGATGTGTGTGCATGGTGGGGGTGGGACGTTTATGGGTAGCTGTGTTCAGGGTGTTGTGCGCCTAGAGCGTGTATGTGTGTGCATGTGGAGGTGGGCATGTATGTGTATGTGTGTGCATGTGGAGGTGGGTATGTATGTGTATGTGTGTGCCTATGGAGGTGGGCGTCTATGGTATGTGACAGGGTGTGAGAGCGTGTGTGTGTGCATGTGGAGGTGGGCGTCTATGTGTATGTGTGTGCATGTGGAGGTGGGTATGTATGTGTATGTGTGTGCCTATGGAGGTGGGGGTCTATGTGTATGTGACAGGGTGCGAGAGCGTGTGTGTGTGCATGTGGAGGTGGGCGTCTATGTGTATGTGTGTGCATGTGGAGGTGGGTATGTACGCGTATGTGTGTGCCTATGGAGGTGGGCGTCTATTTGTGTGTGACAGGGTGTGAGAGCGTGTATTTGTGTGCATGTGGAGGATTGAAGGTGTGTCTGTATGCCAAGATATGTGTTTACGTGGAGGTGGAGAGAAGGAAAAGAAAAGTAAGGAGAGAAAAATATGACACTGCTGACTATTGGTGGTCAGCCCCAGTGCAAGCAAACGGGCTGGCCCCCTCAAACTCATACCTCGTCACAAGGTGCATTATTTATTTATTTATTTGTTTATGTATGTATGTATTTATTTATGCATTTATTTATGTATTTATTTATGTATTTATGCTTTTATGCGTTTATGTATGTATGTATGTATTTATATATTTATGACACAACCATACCTACCAAGGAAGATTAGAGCAAAACACAAACAGAACAGCTGGCGACCTCTTGGTCCTGGAATCAGCATCTGCACCTGCGACAGGATTCATGTATGTATGTATTTGTACAGTCCAGGGGTTGGAGGGGGGGGTCAAATTGGCAGGAAATCGGCCCCCCTTTTCACACTAGAGTATTGTTATTACACATACCGGCCTCCACATTAGAGTATTGTTATTACACATACCGGCCTCCACATTAGAGTATTGTTATTACACATACCGGCCTCCACATTAGAGTATTGTATACCACATTACCGGCCCTCCAATTAGGTATTGTTTTAACAACCGGCCTCCACATTAGAGTATTGTTATTACACATACCGGCCCCCACATTAGAGTATGTATACACATACGGCCCCCCCCCCACATTAGAGTATTGTTATTACACATACCGGCCTCCACATTAGAATATTGTTATTACACATACTAGGATGTTTAAAGAAGTTCTTTTATCACGTGTAACGGTTATGAAAACATCCCGCGAAACGCTAAGCTCTCGGAACCAGAGCTTGGGTAAATCTCAAATATACGGCAGGTTTGTGCATGTCCGTGCACGTTCGTGCATGTCGGAGGTTTACCCAAGCTCTGGTTCCGAGAGCTTAGCGTTTTGCGGGATGTCATCATACCTGTTAAACGTGATAATTGCTCCCTCATGCAAGGGTAGCCAAAAAGGCTTAAAGGGGACTGCCCAAATTCATAAGTCGACAACGCATAAGCCTAGAAGCCAGCATTTGGGCAAATTGATCCGCCTGCAAGGGTAGTCAAAAAGGCTCTTGCTAAAGGGGACTTGCCCAAAAACTTCAAAACAGTCGGACCCACGCAATCAGCTAGAGCAGCATTTGGGCAATTGATCCCCCCCTGCAAGGGTAGCCAAATAGGCTAAAGGGACTTGCCCAACATTCATAAGTCGGACCACGCAATACAGCTAGAGCCAGCATTTGGGCAAATTCCTCCCCCCTGCAAGGGTAGCCAAATAGGCTCAAGGGACTTGCCCAACATTCAAAACAGTCGGACCACGCAATTAAAGCTAGAGCCCCGCATTGGGGCCAATGCTCCCCCCTGCAAGGGTAGCCAAATAGGCTCAAGGGACATTGACAACATTTCAAAACAGTCGGACCACGCAATACAGCTAGAGCCAGCATTTGGGCAAATTGCTCCCCCCTGCAAGGGTAGCCAAATAGGCTCAAGGGACTTGCCCAACATTCAAAACAGTCGGACCACGCAATACAGCTAGAGCCAGCATTTGGGCAAATTGCTCCCCCCTGCAAGGGTAGCCAAATAGGCTAAAGGGACTTGCCCAACATTCAAAACAGGAAAGGTAGCTTAAAAAATGGCAATGTATGCATTCCCCCCCCCATCCCCCCCCCCCCCCCCCCCCCCCCCCCCCCCCCCCCCCCCCCCCCCCCCCCCCCCCCCCCCCCCCCCCCCCCCACACACACACACACACACACACCACACACACACATATACATGCACTAATGCATTCACACACTTTCCACATATTTAGACAGTTTCCGCACAATACCAGGCCCACCACACACACACACACCACACCACATAACATGGCAACTATGCATTCACACACTTCCACAATTTAGACAGTCCTACGCACAATACCAGGCCCACCACACACACACACACTTATACATGCACTAATGCATTCACACACTTTCCACATATTTGGGCAGTCCTCCGCACAACACCAGGCCCACCACACACACACACACACACACACAACCTTCAACAAAACAAATTATTGCACCCATGCACCCATGTGGTCATGAGCCCTATGAAGCCATGCGCCCCATGAGGTCATGCAGCCCCCCCCCCCACACACCCACAACACCCACAAACACACACACACAAGCTTCAACAAAACAAATTATGGCAACCATGCACCATGGTGGTGAATGAAGCCTATGAGCAAGCGCCCCATGAGGTCATGCAGGCCCCCCCCCCCACCAAACACACCACCAAACCCAAACACACACACACCCACACACAAGCTTCAACAAAACAAATTTTGTGGAACCCATGCACCAATGTGGTCAACTGAGCCATATGAAGACCAATGAGCCCCATATGGTTCATGCAGCCACCCCCCCCCCACCACCACCAACAAAACCAACACACACACACACACACACCCCCCCCAACAACCTCAACAAACAAATTATTGCACCCATGCACCATGTGGTCATGAGCCTATGGAAGCCATGCGACCAATGAGGTATGCGCCCCCCCCACCCACCCACCCACCCACCCACACACACACACACACACAGCTTTCAACAAAACAAATTATTGCACCAATGCACCCAGTGTGGTATGAAGCCCTATTTGAAGCCATTGCGCCCCATGAGGGTCAGCAAGACCCCCCCCCCCCCCCCCACCAAACCCACACACACACACACACACACAAGCTCAACAAAACAAAATTATTGAACCCATGCACCCATGTGAGTCACGAGCCCTATGAGCCATGCGCCCATGAGGTAATGCAGCCCCCCCCCCCCCCCCCCACCCCCCCACACACACACACACACAACCTTCAACCAAACAAAATTGATTGAACCCATGCACCCATGTGGTCATGAGCCTATGAAGCCATGCGCCCTCATGAGGTCATGCGCCCCCACCCCCCCCCCCCCACACACACACACACACAACCTTCAACAAAAACAAATTATGCACCCATGCCACCCATGTGGTCATGAGGCCCTATGAAGCCATGCGCCCATGAGGGTCATGCAGCCCCCCCCCCCACCCCCCCCCCCCCCCCACACACACACACACACCACATTACACACACACAACCTTCAAACAAAACAAATTATGGCAACCCTGCACCAGTGGTCATGAAGCCCATGAAAGCCATGCGCCCCCCCCATGGAGGTATGCAGCCCCCCCCACCCCACCACACACCCCCACACACACACCCACACACACAAGCTTCAACAAAACAAATTATTGCACCCATGCACCCATGTGGTCATGAGCCCTATGAAGCCATGCGCCCCATGAGGTCATGCAGCCCCCCCCCCCCCCCCCCCACACAACACACACACCACACACACACAACCTTCAAACAAAACAAATTAGGGCACCCATGCCCACCCATGGTCATGAGACCTATGAAGCAGGTGCGCCCAAGAGGGCATGCAGCACACACCCTAACCCCCCCCACCACCCTAACATACCCCACCCCTGCCCCACCAACCCCCCCCCCCACACACACACAAACACCACACAAACACACCTTCAACAAAAACAAATTATTGCACCCAATGCACCACATGCTGGTCAGGAGAACGATGAGCCAGGCGCCCAGGGGTCATGCAGCCCACAGCACCACACGCACCCCAAAAACAATAAAACGAAAAAAAAGACCCCAAACAAAAAATAGAAACCAAACCAGAAAAAAAAAAATAACAGACACAAACCACACACACACACCCACACACACAAGGCTCACACACAAAAATTATGCACCCATGAACCCTGTGGTCATGAGCCCTATGAAGCCATGCGCCCCATGGGTCATGCCAGCCCCCCCCCCCCAATAACAACCCCAACACACCCCCACCAACCAAGACAATACAACACCCCCTCACCGACACCCCACCCCATCACACCCCTCAATCCCAACCCCCCCCCACCACCCAACCCCACCAAACACACACACACACAACACAAAAAACCGCAAACAAAAAAAAGCATTGCCACCCATGACACCATGGGGTCATGAGACATGATGAAGCATGCGCCCCATGAGGTAAGGCAGCCCCCCCCCCATCCCCACAAAAAACAAACAAACCCTAAAAAAAAAAAAAAACAAAAAACAAACCACACACAAAAAAAAACAAAAAAACAAACACTGCACAACACACCAACACCCCCCCCCCCCCCACACAACCCAACCCCACCCCCCCCCCACCCCCCCCCCCCCAAACAAACAAACACCACACACACAAGCTTCAACAAAACAAATTATTGCACCCATGCAACCCCAGTGGTCATGAGGCCCTAACTATGAAGCCATGCGCCCAATGGGTCATGCAGCCACCCCCCCCCCCCCCCCCCCCCCCCCCCCCCCCCCCCCCCACCCCCCCCCCCCCCACACACACAACCCACAAACCTCAAACAAACCAAAAGTATTGACCACATGCACCCAGGTGGGAATGGCCATATGAAGCATGCGCCCCATGAGGTCATTGCAGCCCCCCCCCCCCCCCCCCCCCCCCCCCCACACACACACACACACACAAGCTACAACAAAACAAATTGATTGCACCCAGCCACCCATGTGGTCATGAGCCCTATGAAGCCATGCGCCCCATGAGGTTATGCAGCCCCACCCCCCCCCCCCCCCCAAACACACACACA
This sequence comes from Chlamydomonas sp. ICE-L, assembly GCA_013435795.1. Classification (NCBI taxonomy): domain Eukaryota; kingdom Viridiplantae; phylum Chlorophyta; class Chlorophyceae; order Chlamydomonadales; family Chlamydomonadaceae; genus Chlamydomonas; species Chlamydomonas sp. ICE-L. The sequence goes on from JACBWV010000730.1 coordinate 18,183,572, forward strand.
ACACCACACAAAAACTTTCCAACAAAAAAATTATTGCACCATGCACCAAGTGGTCATGAGCCCTATGAAGCCATGCGGCCCCATGGGTCATGCAGCCCCCCCCCCCCCCCCAACACACACACACACACAACAACCTTCAACAAAAAATTATTTTTTTTGGCACCCATGACACCCCATGTGGTAATGAGCCTATGAAGCCATGCGCCCCATGAGGTCATGCAGCCCCCCCCCCCCCCCCACACACACACCACACCACACACACACACACCTTCAACAAAACAAATTAATGCAACACATGCACCCATGTGGTCATGAGCCCTATGGAAGCATGCGCCCCATTGAGTGGTCATGAAGCCCCCCACCCCCCCCCCCCCCCCCCCCCCACACAAAACCACACACACACACACACACACACACACACAGCGTTCACAAACCAAACTTATGGCACCCATGCAACCCCATTGGTCATGTAGCCATGAAGCCATGCGCCCCATGAGTCATGAGCCCCCCCCCCCCCCCCCCCACACACACCACACAACACTCACACACACACACCACACACAAGCTTCAACAAAACAAATTATGCACCCCATGACAATGCGTCCATTGAGCCTATGGAAGCCATGCGCACCCTGAGGTTAATTGTAGACCCCCCCCCCCCCCCCCCCACACACACACACACACACAAGCTTCAACAAACAAAATTATTGCCACCCATGCACCCATTGGTCATGGAAGCCTATGAAGCCATGCGCCCCATTGAGGTCAGCAGCCCCCCACTCACCCCCCCACAACCCCCACACACAACGTCAACAAACAATGATTGCACCATGCACCATGTGGTTCCTGCGCCCTAGCGAAGCCATGCACTCACAAACTTACCACAGTTCTGGACAATCCAGCATATGCTGCCAGAGCCACTCCCAACAAGGGCATGCCCTCCCGGAAGCTTCTCCATTGATGATCTGACAGATCGACAGATCTCCCCAAGATCCACCCTGGCTGCAAGCCTGGCAACCTCACAAGCTGCTTGGCTTGGCTTGAAAAGCTCTCCCCCTCCTGGAAGACGTATACTTGGAGGTATGCGATGACCTGGCAGAGGGGAGGTATGTGAGGACCTGGCAGATGGAAGGTATGTGATGACCTGGCAGATGGAAGGTATGTGATGACCTGGCAGAGGAAAGGTATGTGATGACCTGGCAGAAGGTTCCAATATAGGGTCCATGGAAGAAGATATATATGCATGATGTACAATGCATGTACGTTGTAATACATAAGATGTATACAATGCATGTACGGTGTAATACATAAGATGTACACGATGCATGTACGGTGATACATATGATGGGCATGTGGTGACACATATGATATATGCATTGCATATGGGGTGAAACATATGTAGGGAACGGCAACTAATATTAGTGTTTAAAAAACTAATATTAACTAATATTATTATAGTGTCACAATAATATTAGTTTTTCAAATAAATTCGAATTTCTGGTGAGACGGCTCGTCCGACTAATATTATATAATATTATATATGATTATTTATTCACTAATATTATGTAACATAGCCGACCCCTACACATATACCGCAGTGCTACATGTCAAAGAATTTCAAAAGGAATCCGAATAGAAGTCATGTCATAGAAGTCATGTCATAGAAGTCATGTCATAGAAGTCATGTCATAGAAGTCATGTCATAGAAGTCATGTCATATAAGTCATGTCATAGAAGTCATGTCATAGAAATCATGTCATAGAAGTCATGTCATAGAAGTCATGTCATAGAAATCATGTCATAGAAGTCATGTCATAGAAATCATGTCATAGAAGTCATGTCATAGAAATCATGTCATAGAAGTCATGTCATAGAAATCATGTCATAGAAGTCATGTCATAGAAGTCATGTCATAGAAATCATGTCATAGAAGTCATGTCATAGAAGTCATGTCATAGAAGTCATGTCATAGAAGTCATGTCATAGAAATCATGTCATAGAAGTCATGTCATAGAAGTCATGTCATAGAAATCATGTCATAGAAACATACTATTCATACTGGGTGATACTTATGAAACACATGTTACAGATGACAATCGAGAACGGTGGCGTGGTATAGCTTTGGTATAGCTTGACAACATCTAGACTCCTGGAGAAGTGATATTGATAACACATAAAATGTGTGTGCAAGCAACCATGGCAATGCACACACGCACACAGACGCGCTCATACACACACATACACGTGCACATGCACCTACACATACACATGCACGTACACATACACATGCACATGCACATGCACATACACATACACATACACATACACATACACATACACATACACATACACATACACATACACATACACATACATATACACAAACACATACACGTAAACATACACACACACGCGCACACACACACGCACACACACACATACATACACACACTCCACATGCAACCCCTGCTCTGCCGCATTTAACTGGCGCTGGGAAAAGGCAGTACACAAGCAGGCAGTACCAGGGCAAAGGACACAAGCTCCAGGGTAGTAATGCCCATGGGTGATTGCTGCACGGACTTGGAGGTGTTGTTAGATCCTAACCAATTCTGATGGTGACTTTGGAGAGCCTATCAGCCGTTTCATTTAGCTTCTAGCTTCGACAGCTTTTTACGAGAAGTGCTTAGGTTGCTGCTGTGTTCAGGGGCGGTAGAAAACATTAGGCGGGCTTTTTGGTCAGAGGATCTTAAATGGCTTGGACTTGACAATGCGACGAAGCATGGGAGTATGTCGCAAGTCGCACTCGCAGAATGTGGCGCGTAAGATGCGGGATCAACGAAAGAAATAGCAAAACGCCAAGTCGGCAATGTGGTTATCGGGTCGGAATGCAACGGGGCAGGAAGGAGCAGGGGGTGGGCGGGGATGGGTGCCTTGTCCGTCCTGTTATCAGTTTCGTCGTTAGCTGCGTGAGTGCCAGGGTGGACATCTGGAGCCAGGTCAGGCTCATGACACATGACTCCATGGTCCCGGATTTCCCCTTCGGCAGACAAATCAAATCCTGTGCTGTACTGTACGCTCGCAGTTCGAGGAGGGTCGGTTAAGATTGGGTATGGAGGGCAGTGGCGCGTAATATGTTCTCACACAGGATGCACAAGGGGATGCATGGCTATGTTCAGGCAATACCTCAGAGATCCTGTTTCGCTTGTTATATCTCTGTTTCATGTTGTTTTGCCCGTTTTTGTTAATTGTATCAATTCGTGTTGGCAACTCGGCATTAGAATTAAAAAAGCGAAATCAAGACCCTTCTTCATCAATGATTATTGTTCATACAAGTTCAGCAAGTTGTCTCCCCATCGTTTTGCAGCACTGCGAACTGGCTGGGCACATACATCCTGCACCGGTGTCCTGTGTTATAGAGAGTTACAGCTTGTTTCCAACCAGTTAGGGGGCCGGTGAAGGATTGTGTTTTGGAGGGTTTAGACTCAACCTCTAACCGGATCCTTAACTGGTTGGAAACATACCACCAGTTAAGCAGCCTTTTGCATTTGGCCAGGACGCCAGGTCAGTTAGTTCAAAATGGGTCAAACGTGGCAAATGCGCTATGCAGCACTTCCACGCGATTCAAACGCCGATTTCAGCGTTTATTCCGCTTCTTGCCGCTGCTGGTTGCCTTAGGATGATCAGTTGAAAATTGCGTGGCAGGGACGGTGCCCTGCTGCTGCGAATCCATTGTGGTGAAACTGTGCGATCGATGATGAGTGTCCGAGAAAGAAAGAAAGGATGCAAGACTCCCAAGCAGTGTGATTTTTAAGAAGCGCTCGCCAACTTCGTGACGTCACCAGATCTAATCCATCAACCGAATTTAACCGCCCCTTCACTTTCTTTAACGGCGGGGGGGGGGGGGGGGGGGGGGGGGGGGGGGCGCCGTTGCACTAACCAGGACGGTTGGTCTCTAATCGGACATTCACCTTTTGTGTTTCCGACCAAACACCGGTTGGCGCCAAAAATAACGAATTTAACCGCGCTGAACCGGACCCTTATTAACTAGATGGAAACAAGCTGTTAGCATTTATATTTTTTATTAGAGATAACAGATATCTAGGGCTATCAAGCTTTGTAACTATCAGCATGAATTGCGGTGCTCTCACTCGTTTTATGACTTGGTGACTACTTATGTACTCCCTTAGAACTATCGGTCCAGACAGTGTTACTGTCTGTACTGTGTCAGCTTCCCGTAGACTGTGTCATCCTTCATGACACGGTGACAGCTTCCTGTTGGCTGCGTCACCGGTTACACTGGCACGCGCTGTATTACCGGCACCAGGCTTAAGATTCCTGGCTTAGGTTCTAGACTCAGGTTACAGGCTCCCGCCTCTTCCACCGCTGGTGTCCTTTGGCGTCCGCCTGTCCTTGCAACGTTATTCTCGTCTCCGTGTATAGATTGGCGCGTCTGACCGCTGCAAGCATCTCTGTCCACTCTCTGGAGTGTATTAAGGCTGATTGATAGGTTACGGGCTCCTCATTACTACCACTGCTTTGATTCAATGCAACTTCCGCGAGGGCCTCCCGCCGGCTTTGAGAAACTCGCTGATCAAAATGGTGTTTCTTGGTCGCGCGGGATTCGCAATGTCATCATTAGCAATGGCTGCGACCATGTCCTTCCTCCGGAGGTCAAGGTTCCTTATGATTGGCTTGATGTGCGCGCGCCAGCGGCCTCTGCTGCCGGAGATGAGTCTCCTTCCGCCATCGTGGAAGCCACCCCCCCCAGGCATGACTCCAACTTTGCAATTCCTTCTCCTACTGTTCAACGCCTCTCTCCTGAGGTTGAGGACGTTCTGATGACTCTGTGTTGTGTTGACATAGATCATTCAATATTCTTCGGGTGTTGTGCCTCTTACTGCCCAGTTCTGGGGTGGCTGCCAAACTGATGATCGCCTGACTGAGGATGAGGAGGATTTCCAACGTTCTGATTCTGATGATTTGAAGAGTGCTACGAGTGCGGACTACGGTGGAGCGAGTGACTCCGTCTGCTGCTACTCGAGTCTTTGAGACTTCTTCAGTTTCGCCTGTTTATGAGCCTGCGCCTCAGTCGGCGCCTCTGCCTGCGCCTATGCTTGCGCCTCTTCCACCGGTCCAACCGGATGTGGCCAAGCCGTCTTTGCTGAAGAGTTCTGCGTCTTTCACCACTGGTTCCAACCCTATGGAGCGAGCTCTCCATGGCTACCATACTCGTGCCCGAGAAGCTGCTGCCACAGTTTTCCGCCCATCTGCTGCTGGCACTTCGCAGGAGCCCCCTCCGCCTCCGCCGGTGGAGATGCCTCCTGCCCCTGCCCCTCCCCCTCCAGTGTTGACTTCGCTTTCTTGCGAGTCTTGGGAGCATCTGCTCACTGGAGGAGATCCTCCGGATCTGCAGTTGCGGGACTTCCGTCTTGTCCGCCGAGCTCAATCGGATGCTGGATCCTTGGATGGCATCCTGTACGGTAGGCTGGATATGAAGGCTACTCAGGCCAATGTTGATAGCAAGGGTCGTCCTCGGCGTGTGATGGCCTTCACTGAGCTAGGTCTCAGGTGTCGGTCTTTTCTCGGGCCTGTTCCTGTTGGAATCAGCTACCCTCCTGCTCATGGGGTTACGTTTGGTGGTGTGAGGTGTAGGGATGCTGATAGGCTAGGCTACCAGTGGGTGAAGATTCCCCGCCCTCTCTAACCTGTTAGGCCTGATTTCGAGCTGTTAGTGAGTTTTGCGCGGTCTCTGCCTGTGATTAGGAACATAGATGACCAGCGCGCGTATGACGCTGGTCTTGCGGCTGAATATTTTCTGGGGATTCGTAAGTCTTTGGCACCCCTGACCCCTGCTCCTGCCGCTGCTTCGGCCTCTCATGGTGAGTCTCATGTAGATCCTGCACTGTTGGGTTTCAGTGCACTGCCCCTGGACCGTCAGGAGTTCATGGTCTTGTCCATGATGCTCGCCAACATGACGGATGCCATGGTAAAGGTTTATCAGGACTATGCCCGTCCTCGGGATATCTTGTTAGATATCCGGAGGAGGCATTCTGATACCCTTGCTGCTGGTGTCCCTCTCATGTTGAACGAGCTTCATGGTGCAGTCATGAGCTCTGCTGACCGAGTTGACGATTTCTTTCGCAAGGTTCGCGGTCTCTGCTCTGACCTCCGCAGTGCTGGGTCTCCACCAGGGTAGTCCAAGACGCACGTCCTTGCGTCCCAGGACGCAGCATGGGGAGGGCCGTTGCGTCCCAGGACGCAACATTGGCAGGGTCGGTTGCGTCCCGGACGCAGCCTCATAGATTGGTTGCGTCCGGGACGCAGGTTTTGGAAGTTGGTTGCGTCTCACTTCATTACCCTGCGTTCTCATGCGTCCCAATGCGCCCCAGTGCGTCTGATGCGTCCGACTCGAGAGTGTCTCAGTGGGTGGAGCAGGACGCAAAGGACTCTCTCAGCCACATAATTTGAATGGAATCGAACCTAAAAATCCCCCACATGCCCCCTGGCCCAGGGTGGATGAGCGGGGTTCAAACAGCACGCTAGTCTAAAGCCTAGAATTTTTGATGTGATCGATTTATTCTGGTCGATCTCTCCAAAAATATTCGAACCGTCAAAATGCAATCTCGCAGCACACCCAATGCTTCGACCTAGCAGCGAAGGCTGGATGATTTTTTTGTTGCCAAGCCCGCTGCTGCTGCTGCTGCTGCTGCTGCCGCTGGGACGCATCAAGCATGGAGAAAAATTGAGACGCAGTGGGCCGCAGTGGGACGCATCAAGCATGGAGAAAAATTGAGACGCAGTGGGACGCAGTGGGCGGGACGCATCAAGCTGCTGTTGCTGTGGGAGGGGGAAAGAGGGATTTTTGGGACGCAACTTTCAAACTTTACTGCGTCCCAGGACGCAACCTACGAAATTGGCTGCGTCCCTGGACGCAACCTACCCATTTGGGCGCGTCCCAGGTGTCAGCAGATCGCCGGTAGTAGATGTCTGGCTGACCGAATAGTTCCGGAGTATGCGGGGTGTACGGGAACATTCTAGGTGTTCCGATACCTTCCAGGAAGCTGCGTCACACTCTGCTGTACCACAGAGTGTGCTCACCATTCCTTCCCGCTATACTTAGGGTTTACGTATAACTATACCCTTAACAGAGTGTATTTATAGCTACGCTCTCTCTGCTGTAACGTCCCATTTCTCTTTCTAGAGTGCCTCCCCAGACTCATTGCCTCTACGACCTTTTCAACACTCCGTTGACAGGTTATGGGCCCATCACGCTAACCACTGCGCGCGGGATCCGCGGGGACGCGGGGATCCACAATGAGGTCTGGCAGTATCCAGTTTTCTCATATCGAGAGGCTGACTCGCTTCAATGTCGCCATCTGGCGCACATGGATGCGAGATCTCTTTGACGCTGGCTTTACAAAGCGTCTGTGAGGAATCTTGAGTATGTGGACCCATCCAGACGCTCTGGCGCACCTGATCCAGCTGCTCAAGAGCTGACCACGACTGGATTGAGGAGCTGCTTCCTGCAGCATCTCACCGTGCTGCCACGCTGTCGCGTCCTCCAGGTGGAGGGCAAGGGAAAGCTCTGGCAATCGAGCTGGAGCCGGGGGTAACACTGCTGCTCCCCCCGGACAGCAGGGTTGCCCCCAACCCGGTGAGTCGGAGGCGTATGCCCTTGATGATGCTGATGCGAATAGGTCGAAAGCTTCTCTGGTGACTGTGACTTTGATTTTACGCGACGCTCCTGGACTTGTTTTGCCCTCCTGATTCGCCCCTGATTCTCGAAGATTCGGATGTAGATCTTTTGATCCAGGAACTAGCTAGTGTCGGCTAGTGTTGGGGATTACATCTCCGAGTATGATGATTTGTCACGTATGATTCTAGACGCAGTTCATGAGCGCTTTGCTCCTTTTCGTGCGCATAACTTGATGGTGAAAGCCACCGAGCTCATGTACCACGAGGTAGTCATTAGGATCATCTTTAACATGGGATTGCCTATTGACCACGCTTCGCATCCACCATTCAAATGCTATAACTCCCTCACCCGTTTACATGTATGCATGTACCCCCTCCCACATCTGGTGGACGCGGCCGCGATGGCTGAGGAAGAGGAGCTGGATGTAATGGCGACCGCGGTGGTCGAGGTGGAGGTTTCATTTAGCAGGTCGGGCTGCACTCACGTGCACCCACTACGGGAAGGCCGACCACCTCGCTGCCACGTTTCTACTACGTCCCAAGTCTGGCGCCCCTGCGCCGCTTCTCCCTCTCCTCCTACTCGCACTCCAGAAGAATAGCTTGTATGCAGCTGGTGCATAACCGAGGTCTTCTAGGAACTACGTGCTCTCCTTCGCTTTCTACGAAGCCAAGCTAAGTCTGGTTCAGTAGATTCGCAATGGCAAATGATACGTGCTTGAGAAGGGAGAGGACTACACGAGTTTGTAGTGACCTGATTAGAAGAATAAATTATGTCAAGAGGCGGTACCCCTCTTGAAATTATTCTTTGGTGTTACCTAGATGTGTCTTTACTTCGTCTTGTTGTTTTCAACATGCTATGTCACACTAAGTGTATGGCAAAGGCGGAGTAAGCTAGGCCCGAGGTCTGAAGAGGGGCGGTTCTTGGGGCTATTGTGATGTGAGCAAGGGTTAGAATGTTTGAGTACCGGCAATGCGCCAGGTGGTAGTTTCGCGCGACTGCGTTTACTATGAGGAATTTGTACAAAGTCCTGCGCCTGGGCACTCGGTATATGAAGGGAGTCCTTTGATAGGTGGAGCAGACACTGCTGTCAACAGTGATTCTGACTTAGACGAGGACGACGCCCTACAGGTATCCCCTCCCCTGGTAGTTGTAGATAGGCCAGGTAGTAAACATGGTCCTCAGGACCAGACCTGGTGCTATCGTGCTTATCGTAGTGAGGTAGAGGAGCTTGGTACTGTGTAAATGCCGTACACAATTCATTCAGCGCGAAGGTCCGACGCTAGTAGTTCCCCGCGCCTCCATTCCGGTAGCTTAGCGGGTGTTGGTGGTTCTAGGGCTGACTTTACAGTGCTTGATAATCCGCTGTTCGAATCGGATGTAGTTCAGCCTCTAGCCGCCCCACTACCTATCATGCCTTCATCTTTGAGACTCTGATGAGCTAGGTGCTGTAGCAAAACGAATGGGTGGGTACGGGGAGGCCAGGTTTATAGAACCTGTGCAGTCTGTTGAAAGTTTCAGCACGGGTAGGGATGCTCCGGGCTGGGACAGCCTGCCGGAGTGTTGCCTGCCGGGGCCCCTGTACAGCAAATGTACTGGGGGCTCCTGGGGAAAGCGATTTTAGCTTGTCTCCGAATTTGTCTGGAGCGTTGACAATCTCCTGCTCCTTCTTCGCCGCTTTGTTCGGCTGTTTATGACCATCTCCCCTTAGCACCTCCTGCGGCTTTAGGCCTCCGCAGGAGTGCTCGGATAGCCGCTCAAGGTGGAGACGTCTCTATTCCTTATTCTTCCTCTTCTGATTTTCTTGCTGGTTTGTTTGCCATGCTCTCTTTCTTCGTTCACTTTCGGTTCCGTTACGGATTTTCTGTCCGTGCTGCCTTGTTAAATCTCCCGCTGCCCTTTTCACTATTAAAGCGGATGCATGCGGACTGGTAGCGTTGGCGTGTTGCATGCGGGCAGGTAGAGTTCTTGCACAGCAGTTCCAAACTGTTGCAACTTAGTTTGCTTCCTGCGACCGGCGATTCCCTTTGCTCTTGATCTGCCTCTTGCCTTCGACTTAACTGTCGACTGCGAGACTGCCTAGTCGATCTGCTAAGGTTTGCTCGGTTGGCTTGTTCTTACTTACTGCGATTTTGTTGCTGCTGCTGAGAGCTCTTGACTGGATAGACTTGCTCATGTTCTGGATTGGTTGGATGCATACGCCAGCATGCATGGTTGAAAGGCAAGTTGGATTGCATATTGGGTTGCATGGTGGATGTATGGTTGAATGCTTGTTTGCGCAACCTTCACACAACCACCTTAGCACAGCCATGTTGAAATGCATGGTTGGGATACATAGTTGAAATGCATTGTTGTGTGAACTCATGATGTAGTGTGGTTCCTTGGCTGTGTTGTTTGTGTAGGTGTCACTTTTGACTATCTTGGTTGATGGAGGTCTCATGGTTGGTTGCATGAGTTGTGTATTTGTTGAGGGCTACAACCTCATGTACACACCTACAACCTCGAATTGTGTGATTTATAATTGTCTCTCGTCTTTGGACATGTTTGGCTTGTATAACACACAAGTTCTTACCGGCTTCACTTGTCGATGCTCTTGATGTTCCTCAAGTAAGGTGTATCTGAGTTCCAGGTGTCAAGCCCTTACTTCTAAGATGGGACTATCAAGACAGGTGGAGAAAAATCAAGTGTCGCTTATGCGTTACAAGCAAGTTTCTGATGTGCTTGTACATGTGTTCTAGTGAGTGTATGTGAGTGTGAGGTTTCATTAAGGTGCGATACCCACCTGATGAAGATTATTTGTGAAATATGTTCCTTCTTGGTTGTTGGTTGTACATGTGTTAGATGTACTAGTGTTGGTTGTAGAGACGTTCAAGGCATTTTCATCTCAAGTGATTTTTTGGGGATGGTTGCAGCCTGGGTGATAGACTGATGTTATGATGACCTTTTCTCATAATTCAATTCACATAATCACACTCATTGAAGTTGTGTTCAGTGAATTAGGTGGAGATTCGGTTTAAACATAAATTTGGATTTGATATACTAGGCTGTCCGAACCTGACTGTCACATGGGAGTCACCCATGAGTAGGTACATGTCTGGTTTTGCGTCGCATCGGTGCTTGCATGTATTTGCAGCAGCTGGACGCACCCCACTGGAGGCACTAGAGCTCGTGTCACCAACTTTGTGTGAGATGTGCACCATTTGTAGTGAAGAAGTAGCTGCATGCTCAACCCTTCTACTTGGAGTAATTGCATGGTAACTTGCTGCACACCTATAGTGCTGCTCATACATTCCTTAACTTGGAGGTGACGGCTCGTGTCGTGTATGTTGAAGTTAAACAGTTAGAGCTGTTTTATTGTGCTTAGTTTGTTACCTTAAAAGGTAAAAGCAAACGTGTTATGTCAGACAGTTCAAGGCATGCATTGATCTTATTGATCTTGTATGATGCTTATACTCTCTCTTGTTTGAAAGTATTCGCTCAAGTGATTGCACATTATTGTGAAATCATTATACCATGACTGTACTAAGGGCTTCTATAGTCTGATCTGAGTTTTGCTTTGGCTTTACTGTCACTTTTTGTGCTGTATGTGTTGAAAGGAGTGTTACATCTCTGAATGTCTCACATCTCAGTTTTCCCATGCTTGTTGCTATTGGTGAAGCATGTGCGCTGTGCCTATGCCCATCGTCTCTCATTGTGGACATACGTTTGATATCGCAGTCTTTAGTGATGTTACTTGGGTAAGTGCAAACATACGAGACGCTTTTAGTCTAGAGTGGTTGCACTTGCTTCTGGAAATTCTTTTGTCTGCAAAGAAGTGATGTGGTTTCAGCCACTTAGGGTTGACCAAGGTTGACAGACACAATACAGCGAGCCGGTTAAGTCTCACTTTCCTCGGTAGAGAACTACAAGCTGGGGCTGAACGCTATGCATATTGGTGTTATACACCATTATGTGACATGTTTTAATGCGATAAAGTGACGTGTTTGGTGTATGATAGGGAGAGTGAAGGTGGTGTACATATACATCAAGGAGAACAAGGCTACTCCCTTTACCAAGGGATTGGCTCCAGGATCTTTCTGGGACCATGTCAAGATGCATGGGAGGGTGACCTACAAGGTTGTCCTATTTTCTGAACACTGGCTACTTTGGTTTGGTTCGAGTCATGCTTTGGTTTGCTTTGCGCTTTCTTAGTAGTGCCTTATATCTTTCCTTGGTTAAGTCTTAAGTGGTCATTGGTTTCGGTGGAAGGTGGAAATTTACTCAGACCACCCTTATAGCAATTTTATGGTTTTCTGACACTTGGTTCCATAGGCAGATGGTTAATTACGTGGAGTTTATCATATATCAGCTATTTCTTTCTGCTTCACTTTGTTGAATTCACTAGCCACCTCTAGGTGATTAGTGAATTAGGTGGAGACTGGTAGTTAGTTTCTAGTTCAGTTTCACTTTGAATTTTTCAGTGAAATACTGGGTATTTTGCAGTTGTACTTTCAGATGTACTTGCGGTAGTACTTGCAGATGTACCTCCATACACCTATACTCTTCCAGGTGTATGTCAGTAGGTTCATTCCACTTAGTTAGTGGCGTAGCTGGGGATTTATGATAATTAACTTTCATAAATCTTCTTACTTAAATCATTGAGTAAGAAACCAGTTACACATGTTTTTTTCATCCCAGCCTAGTCATGGATGCTATGCTAAGAGTAGTATCTAAGGTGAAGGATTTTTTCCCATCAAGTTTATTTCAGTGGATGAAATTTACAGTGACTTATACATAAGATGTATGCTTATCAGACATTTCGATATGATCGTGGTGACTTATTCTTCATACCATCTTCTACATAAATGTCAGAAGTGATATGAATAATCTAGCTTCTATGTTTATATTAAATGTCCGGATGCTTAATACTATTAGTATTAACTTGAAGGTTGGATTATATTATGTGCTGTCCTCGCATAATATTTTACTTTCCCCTTATTACTTTCAGCGGTAAGAATTTACAGCTCCGCAAATACTGCAGCCACTTAGATATATCGACATCCTTGGATCAAGGATGTGGCTATGTACAGAGTTGTAGTAGTCGTTGGATGATGGATATTCTTATACTTTATTTCTATGAGCCTACTCATATTATTTTATATTCAAACTTTTCAGTCAGCTGCTACATAGGTGGAGTGTCAGCAGATCGCCGGTAGTAGATGTCTGGCTGACCGAATAGTTCCGGAGTATGCGGGGTGTACGGGAACATTCTAGGTGTTCCGATACCTTCCAGGAAGCTGCGTCACACTCTGCTGTACCACAGAGTGTGCTCACCATTCCTTCCTGCTATACTTAGGGCTTACGTATAACTATACCCTTAACAGAGTGTATTTATAGCTATGCTCTCTCTGCTGTAACGTCCCATTTCTCTTTCTAGAGTGCCTCCCCAGACTCATTGCCTCTACGACCTTTTCAACACTCCGTTGACACCAGGAAGCAACTCCTGGGGACCGTTTGGACAACCCTGGTCTCCACAGACTCAGCGCTACGCCATGGGTATTATCATTAATGGTACTCGTCTGGGACGCTTCGACTCGCTGCGCATCAAGTATGGTACGTTGCTGTACAACTCGAAGCCTATTGATTACTGGTCATGTCTGGCAGAATATAGGTCATTAGATATCTTGAACATTGCACTCCCCAGGTCGGACTCCAGGCATCCTGGGTGGTCCCGGGACACTCCCCGCCCAGGTTCCTGCCAATGCTGCATTCCAGCATGGGCAGGGATCTGGTTCTCAGGGTTCCGGTTCTCCCAAGAGACGCCTGGAGTGCACTTGGGGACCATGTCCCCACAAGAAGAGCCACCACTCGGGGAAGTGACAATTTCGCTAAATGTAGGCGAAAGGCACGATTTGCAGCGGAACTACAGATAAATGTAGGCGTTACAGTGGACGAAATGTCTCGGCTCACCTCAAACCAGCGATCCCGACAGACACCCAGAACTTTTCGTAGACTGAAGCGTGACCAATAACTCCTCGATCGCACGTTAACTACTGAGTTGTAATACGCGAAGGGGTATGCAGCTTTCTGTCGCTCGAGGGTCTGTTAGCAACCTTTTCGAGGGGTCATTCTTGCGAACCTGCGAAGCTCTGCCAGCGATTCCGAGATAGGGTGAACAATTAGGCAACGAAGTACAAGCCCGAACTACTCGTTGGTGAAATGCTTTCATTCGGGAAAATGGACACCTCAAGTCACCGATGTGCTTTATCTGCATGCGTCGAAAATGGCGCTGTTGTATGTAGGGCGAAACCAGGACGATTTTAATCACTGCGATGAAAGCTTAAGTCACACTGAAATATTAGTGTGACTTGCGATGACCTGTCAGTGCTCTTACTAATTTCGATAGATGTTTTCGCAGGGGGTCCTTTCACCAGCCTTTCACGTACATTTAGCCAAGGCGGATTGGACGCGGCATGGCGAAATGGCCGTACGATTAGAGCCTTTGCAATATGGCTCAGGTAAGCCACGCCAACCTTCTACCTCTCGTACTCCTACCTCATATTCTTCCCTCCCTCGCCATTGGCGTACTGCTTTTTGTGGGGGGGGGGGTGGGTTGGGTTGGGTTGGGTTGGGTTGGGTTGGGGTGGGGCGGGGGGGGGGGGGGGGGGGGGGGGGGGGGGGGGGGGCATAGTGCAGGTGCGAATGAATTCGCCGTCGCAATTGCGACTTCTTGGAGGGCTGCAGAATAAAATTGATAGTTATGACTAAGACAGAGATTAATAATGCTGACAAGAGTTCGAGTAGTCATAAAAGATAATCGCAACTATTGCGGGCATGAGGCGCTAAGGGGCAGCCGTCAGGGAGGGAGGTGTAAACATCACAGCTGCAATTTCGGGTGGCGTGGCTTAGTGAAAATGTCCTTGAAGATTTACTACGGAACTGACACGTCATCGAATCACGTGATGTACCTGGTGACACACGTACAAAGCAATGAAGTAGCAGTTCGTTGTCGCAACGGGAGGGGCAGTCGCAAAACAGGCGACAGGCCTTCACACAAACCTTGTTTTCGAGGAATGCTATTTCTAATTTTCGCAGTTCGAGCACATTCAGCTCTGTCTATGCTTCCTACCGATCTTGGAATGAGGGGCTACACTCGGCAGGAACGCGAGTATCGCCACCAAGAGAGCCAATACGCAGCAATTTCCTTCACATACGAGAGCGTATTACATCTCGCGAGTTAATGAGCGATCAAGGTAACAGTGGTCGAGCTTCTGTATCCGCGAATATATGGGTGGAACGGGATGGTATGGGTCCGTCGCAAAGATACACTCTTTTCGAACCACGGCTCAAGCCTGACGACACCTGATCGGTACGATAAAATACAAATACGCATATAATCAATCCATTCGCTACATCCGCGCAAAACGGGCCTTTCCCCGAGTGCTATAGACTCAGCCTAGGCCTAGGAGACTCAAAGTGCCAACAACTCAGTGGCAACCTATTAGACATTGACTGACACATGACATGCACAATTATTATGAGTATGAATAGATCCACAGCAGCCCAAATACAAGAGAGCACATACACAAACTGCGTCTGTCCAGAAAATCACAAAAAGGACAACAAGCAAGAGGGGACACATGGAGCAAAGTACACAAAAAAAGACGTACGTACATAGACAAAAGACATCAAAGAAAGAGAAAAAGGCAAACAACTGACTGACAGAGAGGTACCGCCCGATACTAGGAGGTGGATCCAAGAGATACTCACATTGGCACCGATGATGATGACAGGAATGTTGAGCATATTCCCCAAAAACACACCCAACTCGGAAGGAACACATCCCTCGTATCCATCAGCTCTGAAGATGGCAGCCTTCAAATCCTCGGGCACGCGACCCTCGGGGTACCCGTCGAACCTCTTCTTAATGTAGCACTGCATCTGGGTGCGTAGCCAACGAACCATCCCTGCATGTACATGAAAGGTGAAAGGTGATGGTAAGCAACCACAATCATGGACATCATCATCCTCGAATACTAGTTCGACGAGATACCGACAAGTTCTATGATCGTGGCGCAAGCGGCACGGAAAATCGCTTGAGCAAGAACGGCCAAAGGGTTGCAGTAGTAGTGGAGAAAAAAGCTACTAGTAGCCGAATACAGCTACAAACATTGAACAACTTCTGCGAAGGATTCTAACACCTGCATTGCTGATGGCTCAAGACATGCGCACTCCAACCATGAGCAAAAGTTATTCAAACGCCTGGACATCTGTCGGGTGGACGGATGGAGACATGGAAAGACGGACAGACGACGGAGAGAGACACAGGGGGAACTTGGGACTACAGCCCCGGGACTCCTGTCAGGAGGGGGCTAATGCGACAAAACGAACGCAAACATAGGAAACACAATACACGACATCAGAAACAATACAACGTACGTGCAATGCTCCGATCCTTGGCGGCTTCGGCAGTTGCATAGAACATATCACACAGGCGCTTGATGACGGCGACGTGCTGGTGGCCGATAAAGAAGGCCCTGATAAAGCAATCAAGATCATACCCATTCGGGGAAAACAGTCTACCGGTGCCGACCATCAGTCCGAAGGCCTCGACAACAGTCAGGTATGGAACAGGCGGCAGAACGCTGGGAATGACATCCACACCCGCCTGCGAATAGAAGCAATCGAGTTAGAACCTAAATTAGGACAAGGTTGATTCAGTACGAAAAATCCTTACAACATAAGGCGCGAACAGGCGCAGATACGCCGCACCGGAGTACCCGATTTCCTGCCAGGCTTCCGTAGTCTGGCTCATAAATTGGCCGTCGCAGTCAACGTTAACGACATACAATGGGACGGAAGCTGCAACCAGCAGCATGTCTTGCTCGATGCCATCAAACAGTTGAGACACAGAGTTGTCCATGGTGGCGACGGCGACAATTTGGGAAATGATTGAAAGCTAGGACACCGACAATAAATGCCCATTCCAGGGGCAAGCCCATGACGGCGGGTACTGCCGGATCTGTACAACAGATTATTGATCGGTGTCACTAGGCGCATCACAACCTCGATGCAATGGCACGCGATTCAGGCACGCGAATTTCAGGGCACAGAACAAGCACAAGCACTAAATAGAAGGACATTCCAATCTTCAACATGCTATCTCGTAATCGCCTACAAATCCAATCCCTGAATGGGGCGCACCCGCGCGAAATTCCTAATTAGTGGGGTGCGGGATTAGGGATACAATGTCACCAGACAAAGCAGGAAAGCGAAATTCCTTGTACACGGCAAACCGCATTCCAGAAATTAGCAACGGCTGGCACACAAATTTACACTTTATTGTACGCGTGCGCGTGCCACGTAGGGCAATCATGCCAACTAATAGACAAGCACGTGGGGCGTGCCAAGCTAACTTATAGCCAAATGCGGTTGGGGTTGAAGGGTAAAACCGATTTACATCTTGTACGCATTCCTTATACTATCTTATCTAGTCTATAAGCTTTGGGCGCGTCGTCTTTCTTTTTTTCTACTTTACTCTTTGTCACTCTTTTTTTCCTTTTCCTTCTCGAATCGAGGGTATAGCATCCTTCCTGTCAAGAAACTGCCACGTGTTTAAATGGCCACGAGTTCACAACCAGGTGTTACTAGATTACGCTGGCATAGACCGAAACCATTTGACCGGCAGGAAGGAATGGCGCATGGGTAGATATAGACGCAGGCGCAAACGCAGGAAGTGATTAGCGAGGTCGGAGACCAATCTAAACGAGGCTGATAAGGAAGCCTATCCATCATTGACACAGTCGTTACAGTAGGATAACACACGAACAACACGAGACTGGACGCATTAGTTTCCAGAGAAGATGAAGTCTGGATATTTTGTTGCGAATCATTTTGCTCGCTCCGTACTTTTCTAGTGTCTGCGCCTGCAATTCGCATGCGCTATGCAGTACCTACGAATTAATCGGTAAAAGAAGATCTGAAGGATCAGGACCTAGCGCATGGTGAAATGATGAGCGAGGAGAGAGATAAGCGCAACCTCTCAGCCTCGAGACGTCCCACGACAACCTGCATGCTCCATGAAAACACTGGACGAGGCTGTATAGATTGCCTCGCCATTGATGAAAGAGACGTAACTGCAGGGTTTTACTCGGGAACAAACGAGACTGAGTACGCATGATGTTTCAGAAATAATGAAGTCGTGAGATTTTGTTGCGAGTATCTCTTCACTCGTTTCCTACTTCTGTAGCGCCTGCGCCTGCAGCTCGCATGGATAGAAGAAGGCCAAGACCGCACCAGCACCAGCTCATGGGATCGAGGTGGGTAACAGGGTCCATCAACTCCGCCATTGAAGAAGGGTTAAGCACCAGAATTTTGCTAGGCACGAAGCAAGGTGTTCGCATGATTGGAATAATTGTCGAATTACTAGGTGTTGCGAGTATCTCCCCAAGCACCTGCGCCTGCTGCTACGATGCGCCATGCGGCAGCTGAAATTTCGATGAAAGACCGAGGCTGGAAATGAGGCTCTAGCACCTCCACCATTAAACGAGGCTAGAGCAACTCAGACAGTAATCATTCTGCCCGAATGATTGTGCAAGTTCATAGGTTGTTGCTACTATTTCCCCCTCGCTCCCCCACTTATCAAGCGCCTGCGCCTCCAGTAGCATGCACCATTCGGCACGTAGAAGTTCATAAATTCGCTCGTGCCCAGGTCTTGCCGGTCAACTGGTTTCGGACATTGCCAGCGTTATCTCCTAAACCCCACTCAACACGTGGCACTTGCACCGTTGGCAGACAGTTGGCTTGTGGCATATCTCCTGTTTCCTGCTTTTCATTAACGGCGAAGCCCCCTCGCGCCCCCCCCCCCCCCCCCCCCCCCCCCCCTCCCTCCCTGGAAGCTAATCTTCCTCGGCCACTACGTGCCGGCTGTTCTTTTTCTTTTCTTTTCGCCTCAAGCATGTGTTTGTTGCTACTTTTTATTTCTGGCGTCCTGCTTTACTCCCTCCTTTCTTTCCAGCTTTCTTTTCAGTATTACTGCGCAACGCCCTCTTCCGCCTTCCGCGTGGACAAGCGCGAAGTAGTGCGTCAGATTGTTTTTGAAATTTGACAAATGCTCTGGTCCTATCTCCTACACAAATTCCCTTACATCGGTGCCGCTAGTTCTCGCAACCGATCCGTCTATGCTAGACCTGTGTAGGTTGTCAGTGCTGGAGGCATGGTATCTTGCAGCCAGCGGCCCTTGCCTCGTCAACTCCTCAACCAGGAAGCCCGGTCGGCGCTGCTGTACTGCCACCGCATGAATAAGCTGCATAAATTGCAGCATCTGACGTTGCTCTGTACACGGTCAAATATGGTGGTATGTGGAGTCTGCTGTGCCAGGAGTATGACTTCAGCTTGGGATGGCAGCATGATTAGTTGGCACTATGCAAAGTAGGATGCTGGAACAACTTGCTCCCAACTCTTATGTGAGTCATACTTCCACCTGTTCTCTCCTGGGCCTGAGTAGAGCTTTAAATTACACGGGGCCTTACACTCTACTTGGATCATGCACTGCCCTGGCCCGTGCGTGGCGAGATGCCGTCGTAATATCTCAGAAGTCTGAGAAATTTCGACGACAATCCGCCTTGGTTAAATGTAGGCAAAATGTCTCGGGATTCTGAGCTACACTCGACGCGGGTATAGGGCTTACCGCTAGAGTCAGAAGTGACAGGTCATTAAAGGACTATGACTAATCGCGGACCCCGCGTGCGTTCCGCGTGCATTCCGCTGCGCTCGTACGCATTTAGCGATCTGTCGACTTCCCCGAGCACACGGAGGACCGCTGCTGGACGAAGCACCCGCATCTGCTAAGGGGCAAGGATGGTGCACCGGGTACTGCACCCGTGCCCATCGCCTTGGCCCTTCCAGGTACGCTTACGCCAAAGCAGCTGTCCTCCTTGCAGACCCAGATTGATGGGTTCGTTATGCCCAAGAAATAGGAGGTGCGCTCTGTCCTTTTCTCCTGCACCACGAAGTTGTCAAACGTGTGTAGCCCGAGCCTGTCTGAGGGTGTCTGGCATGTGGATTCTGGAGCTGGGATGTCTATCACAGGTGATCTGTCTTTGTTCACTGTTTATAATGCTTCTGACTATGGGCCAGCAGTTCGATTTGGTGATGGGGTGGTTCAACGGTCAGTGGGTAAGGGATCCATTGTATGTGTTATGTAGTGATTGGTTACCAACATCAATCACTCTAACTGATGTTCTCTACATACCCCACTGTCCGGTGAACCTCCTGTCGGTAAATGCTGTGGCTCATTCTCAACACTGCAAGATTTCTTTTGATAGTCTTAGTTGTACTGCCACACAGGGCTCTTCTGTACTCTGGTCTTTTCCTGCCTGTAGTGATGGTGTGTACAAGTTCACCTGTAGGCCTTGTACCCTCCCCCGTGGCTGTTCCTTTGGTGCTGAACCTTACCCAGTTTTTGCACTTGATGTTGATGAGGATGGTGGAGTTGTTATACCTACCACCCCTGAATCGCTGTGGCATAGGCGGCTGGGTCACCCTGGCTATGACGCCATGCACAAGCTCGTCAGGGATGGTTTGGTTAAGAACTTACCCCTCACTCTCAAGCAAGTGAAGAAACTGTTTAAGATCCCATGTGATGCTTGTCAAAAGGCTAAGGGAAAACGTATCCCTTTTCCTCAAGAAAGCACTACTAAGATCCGTGCACCTCTTCAACGCCTTCACTTAGATATCATGGGACCAATTCATGTTAGGGGCTTGCGTGGGGAGTTTTATATTCTGTGTCTCATAGACCAATACTCTGGCTATGCTGAGGTATTGTGCTTGAGGTCCAGGGATGAAGCTCCCTTAGCAGTTCAAACTACCATCCTCAGATGGATGACTCATCAGCTACATACATGGGTTTGTCTTCAAATGTCTGAGGTCTGACAGGGCTAAGGAATTTCTGGTAAAGTGGTTCGAGGATTGGTTGAAATCGGTTGGTGCGGTGCATGAGTTATCGATGGTATACACTGCTCAGCAGAACGCAACTGTGGAGAGGTACAATAATGGGGTCTCACAGAATGTAGCTAGGAGTATCCACTTGGAGTCTAAGCTAGCTAAGTCTTTCTGGCCCTATGCCTTCCTCAGTGCTTGTTGCCTACGTAATCGGCTGCCCAATCAGGGAGACAAAACTCCAAACGAGCTGTTCTTTGGGGTTTTACCTGATGTGTCGTTGTTGCGTGTGTTTGGTTGCCCTTGCTATGTCACCTTAGTAAATGGGAAGAAACGCAACAAGCTAGACGAAAGGGCGTTATCTGGTAGACTGGTTGGGTATTCCCTGGTGAGTAAGGGTTATTTTGTTTGGGTTCCTAAGTTGCGCCAGGTAGTAGAGAGTCGTACGATGCGTGATGTCCTCTTCTATGAGCAGTTCAGCTATAACTGCATACCTGGGCTATCCCCTTATGACGGGTTCCTGTATATCTCTCGCATCCTTGCTGCCATCAACGGTCACATGCTCGATTCTGCGGGAAATGCCTTAGACCCTTTACCAACCCCAATTGTTGACCGCTGTCCTGGTCATGCATGGGATGAATTTGCGTCCCAGGTCAGGGACTGATGGTGCTTTATTGCGTGTGAAGGTACTAGGCGGGTGGGATTCTGATGTTCCTTCAGGCAACGATTTACCTGAATCTCAGGGGGTCGCCAGGCCCTCCTCTGCGCCACGTTCCGTCGGTGAAGCTTTAGGATGTGATCGGCCTCAGGTCATAGTGGAGCCTGTCATAGGTCCGCTGTCTAATAGTCGCCACCCCCCGTCCACCTGTTCGGATGGCTCGCGGGCGTTACTGATCCCATCGCCGCCTGCCGTCCCTGGTGGTTTACACCGGACAAGGCATTGCGACGATTTAGCCGTCACGGAAAGCGTGAGTGATGACCTTGAACACTGGTCTGGCTCTGATACTGCGTATGGCTGGGGTGTTCCGGTCGACCCAGGATTCATTGAATTAGAGGCAAAGAATGCCGACCCTGTTCAACCAGGCAGTAGTGCTGCACTGGGGGCTTTACTACCTGATACTGCTGATATTGCTGATACACATGCTGCTCATGTACAAGTAAACTGCTTGTACGTGGGAGCATATATTTCTACCTCATCTGAACTAACTTATAAAGCTGCCATGCATCCTTCTAACCCTGACAGGGATCAATGGCTGCTTGCTATGAAGGATGAGATGGCGTCCTTGCATGCCCATGGTACTTGGGCACTGACTCCTCAGCCTCCTAAGCAGAGGATCCTGTCTGGCAGGTGGTTATTTGTGAAGAAAGTTGGGGTTGATGGTTCTGTGCGCTTTAAAGCACGTTTTGTGGTACGAGGTTTTCTGCAGGATCCTGGGCTGGACTTTCATGATGTGTATGCCCCCGTCTCCTCTAAAGCAGGTCTGAGAGTTCTCCTTGCTGCCATCACTCATAGAAAAATGTTTGTTCGGCAGCTGGATATCAAGACTGCATTTCTGAATGCTAAGTTGGAACCTGGACTTGACTTGTACTGCCACCAGCCTGAGGGCTTCAAGGTACTTGGTCCTAACGGTGTTCCCCTTGTGTGCAAACTGATCAAATCCCTTTATGGTTTGAAGCAGGCGCCCAGGGCTTGGAGTATGGATGTCAAGCGGGTTTTGGTTGCACATGGGTTTACTATGTGCAAGGCAGAACCTGCTCTGTATTTTAGGAGGGATTCTTTTGGTGGGTGGAGCTATGTCCTGACCTATGTTGATGATTTTATCTGTGCTTTTAGTGAGCTGGCTTTGTATGCTTTGCTGATCAAGTAAGGCTATGGAGGCTGCTGGCTGGGAGGTCAAGGAGATGGGTGTACCGGTTCAGTTCCTCTCATTGGACATGAACGTTACACTTGACTCTGATGGCAGGTGTGTTCAGATCAACCTCTCCCAGCACTCCTACATTGTTGATCTGGTGGAGCAGTTTGGTCTCACTGCTGCAGCCAAGCCCAAGTTTTCTGCCCCCATGGCCAAGTGCACTGTCACTGACCCTCCTGGCTGGAGACCCCCTGCCCTCTAATAGCCAGTACCTATCTCTTGTGGGTGCTTTGCTATACCTGGCTACATGCACCAGGCCTGATATTTCTTTTGCTGTCAGCTACCTGTCCAGGTTTTCTGCTCACCCTACCGTTCCCCTATGGGGGGTAGCCAAGCGTTTGCTCTTGTATTTGAGGTCACATTCCCACCTGGGGCTCACTTACACCCACAGCCCTGAGTTCTCTTTTACTGTCTTTAGTGACTCATCCTTTGCTGGTGATGGGATGGGTCTGACAGGAGGTCTCAGACTGGCTATGCTGTGATTGCTGGGGGGTGCCTAGTGAACTGGATGAGCAAGAGGCAGCCCACTGTTGCCATTAGCTCTAGTGAGGCTGAGTATCAGGCCCTGTCCAAGGTACTTCAATGGCCAAATTGGCCAGCGCTTTAGCGCACTTGAAAACAAAAAAACTGCGCTTTGTAGTGCAAAAAGCGCAAAAATTGCTTGCTGCGCCCACAGGGGGTTGCAAAAAACTGCGCTTAAAGCGCAGAGGGGGGCAAAAAGTCAGCGCTCAAAAGCGCAAAAGCGCGCACTTTGAATTACCCTGGCCCTGTCTCAGACTGCCAGGGAGGTGCAATGGTTGAAGAAGTTGAGGGAGGATCTGGGTCTGCCTTGTACCATGGTTTCCATTCAGGGTGACAACTTAGGGTCTCTGAGTTGGGCCAATGACTGGCAGCTGATTCCTCGCAGCAAGCACATTGATGTGATTCATCACTATATCAAGGAGCTGGTGGAGGATGGCAGACTGGATGTTGCCTATGTTAACACTAAGGACAACTGTGCTGACCCCTTCACCAAGCCCCTTGATCCTGCTGTGTTCTGGCGGTTTGTCCGAATGCATGGAATGACCGCTTCTCCTTAGGGTCATTTTTTTTCTGGTTACATCAGTATCTTTGGTTATCATTGTTTGGCATTAGGTTCCTATTCCCGGATCGGTTTTTCTATACCGTTGTTACCCAACTTTAATATTCGTTTTTTTCATCCTTTTCTAGCTTGGCGAATTTTTGTTTTTGCCTCGTTTCATTCCTTCCTCTGACCCTTTGGGTTTCATTTGAAGTTCTCTCGTTTTTTCGGAGTTCTTTGATTTTTTTTTTTAATTCTGTTACATATAGTTCTATGTCCCCAGTGCCATAGGTGGAGTAGTAGTATTGTATGTCACCTGCGTCATAGGTGGAGTATCAGCATGAATTGCGGTGCTCTCACTCGTTTTATGACTTGGTGACTACTTATGTACTCCCTTAGAACTATCGGTCCAGACAGTGTTACTGTCTGTACTGCGTCAGCTTCCCGTAGACTGTGTCATCCTTCATGACACGGTGACAGCTTCCTATTGGCTGCGTCACCGGTTACACTGACACGCGCTATATTACCGGCACCAGGCTTAAGATTCCTGGCTTAGGTTCTAGACTCAGGTTACAGGCTCCCGCCTCTTCCACCGGTGGTGTCCTCTGGCGTCCGCCTGTCCTTGTAACGTTATTCTCGTCTCCGTGTATAGATTGGCTCGTCTGACCGCTGCAAGCATCTCTGTCCACTCTCTGGAGTGTATTAAGGCTGATAGTAACGTACGATATTAATTTCACCGTGTATTGTACAATACAGGGCGATGCACTGTATTCCCTGATTCAGACCCAATGAGCGCAAGGCAATCCCAGGCTGAGGCAATCCGGACGGGAATCGAACCGCCAACCTCCGAATTGTACGATTTTTCGTGGACCACAGGACCACACCGACAAGACGGAAGGATATTGGTACATACTCAGCCGAGACCATATATCGTCGGAGCACCTGGACAGTTTTATAGCAGTGAGCGTTTAGGCAAAATTTCCATCAGAATCTGGTCCGGGAGGTAAACCCCCAAAAGCGAAAGAAAAAGCACATTCAAAAGCTTAACAAAAAACAGAGCGAACTAGGAAGACAAAAATAAGAAAATAACTTATTTACCCATGCCTATAGGTAGCTACTGGGAGGACCACCCATAACCTCATATCCTCCCATATTTGATGGCACTGTAAATCTGCTAATCATACCACTAGACCAAACTACACTTCCGCTTCAAGCCCCAAACTACACTTCCACCTATAGCACCCACCCTATGGCACCAAAAGTGCGTGGCAAGAAATGAGAAAATCATGCTCACCACTCTCATTGATGCCGCCATGGTGCGTGCTGCCCTCGAGAGCATCTGCAAGCGAGCAAAAAGGTGCGAGCAGAAAGCTGTGCTTGCCAGCATCGAACAGGCGACCCCCCAATATGTGCACATCTGTAGAGGTGGAAAAACAACCACTTAACACGATTTCAGTTAAAGATGATATATCATGATAAACACGGAAATACCGTACGATGTAAGTACAATATTGTACAATATATCCTACGGTACGCGATAGAATAAGTATCATACGCCAGAAAGCTTGACAGCCCCACCAATGTTTGCTTCTGGTGAAGTATCAAAAGATCACCAAGTGATGAAATCCAAGCCATAACAGAGACTACCATACCCAGGGTCGTCTCATACTCTCATTTGAATATATCGTTTGATACTATAAAATCTCACTGAGTTTATGGGTTATTGTATTTATTGGATACTACGGTGTGGCATGTGGAATGATAAAACTACAAGAATTTGGAAGACAAGAGCAGTGGACAACTAGAAGCGCCACGTGAGAAAGAGCTGTTTCTCTAGAGGACCTGAGTGAGTGACCCACATCCTCGGAAGAAAAACCTCCTATGAAAAAAACATGGAAGACAAAAAAAACGATGCAAAACTTATGCGCAAAAAAAACCACATCGAGACTTCAGATGAAGCCGAAATAGGCTATGGGGACATCGAAAAGACAGTCTCGAGATGTTAAGTTAGGCTAGTAGCAGGCTATCCTGCTACACTCCCCCCTCCTTTGAAAGGGAAGCGTCCTCGATTCCAGGCTCAGGTACACGATCCGGTCTCTGTCAGGCGGCAACCCCTGCCGGCCGGGCTCAGTCGGGACAGCAACCTCCGCCTACCGTGAACCGTCGCTCCTTCGTACCAAGTTCTCTTCGACCGTTCTTGATGGTACTTCCTTGACAGACTCCCGCCTACAACTCGACGTCGTACACACCAACTTTACGTTGATGCATCGTGCGTGGTTGTTATGGGAATCTTGTCCTTTCGACTCGTAAAACACTACGTACTCTTGCCAGCAGTGAGATTCGAACCCCCCTTGATTTTCCTGTGACCAGGCTCTGAAATCAGTGAAGCCGAACTAGGCTATGGGGACATCGAAAAGACAGTCTCGAGATGTCAAGTTAGGCTAGTAGCAGGCTATCCTGCTACATCAGACCGGTTCTCTCGTAAGAAGGGAAGCAGCGGGAGCCAGTCAGGGGAGCTGCCTAGAAGCCGCTGCTTTTAGCTGAAGAAAAAAACACTGTGTGCGATGTAACAGACCCTCCTCAAGTTGTGTATGCATCGCAACGGATCCTCCCCACCTGGGTTGATCAGGAGGACCCCCAGGTCTGCGTCCTTAACGCAATCAACCTCATAGCTAGTGTCTTGAGACGCAACCGACCTTTAGCCTGCGTCCTGCAATGCAACAGACCCACAGAAGTTGCATCTGCGACGCAACGGACCCTCCCCAACAACTGTGTCCAACTTTGTATAAAGCCACATGTAAGACCACACATGAAAAGTGCTCGTTGATATGATCACCATACAACCTACTATATTTGACCCCCTAATTATAATTGGTGGTAGAGATATGGTTATCAAAAGCTTGTGTGTGTATGCGTGTGCGTGCGTGCGTACGTGTGTGTGTGAGGGGGGGGAGGGGGGGGGGGCAAATAAAATAAAGCGAGCGTAGGTTTCTTAGACCCCCTTTCTGGAGGTGTCTTTCACATTTTTCTTGTTAAGTTGTGGAAGTTATTTCACCCCAGGGGGTGGGTATCCCGAAACAAACCAGCGACACCGAGGATTCAGTTTGAATGGCGTTGCTGCTCCTACATAAGAGTAAGTAAGTAGTACAAAACTGTATGATCTGCTAAGTGTTCTCCCAATATAACAATTCCAATAAAATTCACGGACGCTATTGTTTGTTTCTTCATCAGGAACTCTCGAAGCTTCGCTTTGTATCACTGGTACATTTCAAAAATCGAGATTGAGGGTTCAAACAAGGGTTGTTTAGGAGGACCCCCCGGTCTGAGACACAATCCATTTTAAAGCCTATGTCCCAAGACATAACCAATTGCATAGCCTGCGTCCTAATAAGACGAACCGACCTGCAACGAATCCATAACCTGCGTCCTGCAACGCAACCAACCCACGGAAGGTGCGTCTGCGACTCAACATACCCTCCCCACTTTGGGTCTCACGACGCAATGGAACCTTTGCTTCTGCGACGCAGGACGCAGCATCCTGAACAAGCCTAGTTCAGACCGTGCTTTGTTTCGCATGTTCACTAGGCTTTATCCTCATCTTCATTCCCATCTTAATCACAAACAATCAGACTGCGGAATGAGACAGATTCTGGCAAAACCAAAAGCGAGGCGCATGATGAAGAGAGGCCAACAATATACAGACCGTAGCATGAGCCCAAAGCTGACACGTCCACCAGTAAGTTGCAGTTATAGAGGTAGATATCATGCAAATTGGAGCATGAGCCCAAAGCTGACACATCCACGAGTGAGCTGCAGTTACAGAGGACGATAGTATGCAGCTTGGAGCATGCATATGAGCCCAAAGCTGAGACATCCACAAGTAAGCTGCACTTATCGAGGTCGATACTATGCAGCTTGGAGCATGAGCCCAAAGCTGACACATTCATGAGTAAGCTGCACTCAGAGAGGTCGACAGTATGCAAGTTGGAACAACCGCCCAAAGCTGACACATCCTCCAGTAAGCTGCACTCAGAGAGGACGAGAGTATGCAGCTTGGAGCATGAGCCCAAAGCTGAAACATCTGTTAGAGAGGAGCACTTAGATATGCAGATTTTATGTAGATTGGAGCAAGATCCCAAGGCTGACAAATCCACTAGTGATGGGCAACAAAAGAGGATGATGGTATGCGGCTTGGAGCATGAGCCCAAACCTGACATATCCACCAAATTGGTGCACCCATACATGTTGATGGTATGCAGATTAGGGCAAGAACCCAAAGCTGTCAAATCCTCAACTGAAATGCACTCGGACAGGTAGATGGTATGTTGATTAGGGCAAGAACCCAAAGCTGACACATCCACCAGTTTGCGGCACCTAGCCAAGTTGATGGTATGCAGATTAGGGCAAGAACCCAATGATAACACATCCACCAGACGGTAGCACTCATACAGGGTGATAGTATGCAGTTTAGGGCAAGAACCCAAACCTGCCACATCCACCAGTTAGTGGCACTTAGACAGGTCGATAGTGTGCAGATTAGGGCAAGAACACAAACCTGCCAAATCCGCTAGGTTGGAGCGTCGAGACAGGTCGATAGTATGCAGACTCAGGCAAGAGCTCAAAGCTGACACATCCACCAAAAAGCTGCACCCAGACAGGTTGATAGTATGCAGACTGGAGCATGACCTCAAAGCTGACACATCCACCACTAAGCGGCACAAAGACACGTTGATAGTGTGCAGACAGAGCATGTGCCCAGAGCTGACACATCCACCAGTTTGTTGCACTGAGACAAGTCGACCGTATGTAGATTGGAGCAAGAGCCCAAGGCTGACACATCCACCAGTTTGTTGCACTAAGACAAGTCGACCGTATGTAGATTGGAGCAAGAGCCCAAGGCTGACACATCCACCAGTTTGTTGCACTGAGACAAGTCGACCGATATGTTAGTTGGCAAGGAGCCCAGTCTGACACATCCACCTGTTTGTTGCACTGAGACAAGTCGACTGTATGTAGATTGGAGCAAGAGCCCAAGGCTGACACATCCGCCAGTTTGTTGCACTGAGACAAGTCGACTGTATGTAGATTGAAGCAAGAGCCCAAGGCTGACACATCCACCAGTTTGTTGCACTGAGACAAGTCGACCGTATGTAGATTGGAGCCGAGCCCAAGCTAACATCCACTTTTTGTTGCACTAACAAGTCCGACTGTATGCAGATGGAGCAAGAGCCTAAGCGACACATCCACCAGTTTGTTGCACTGAGACAAGTCGACTGTATGCAGATTGGAGCAAGAGCCCAAGGCTGACACATCCACCAGCCTGTCGCACCTAGCTTGGTCGAAAGTATGCAGATTAGGGCAAGAACCCAAAGCCGACACATCCACCAGGTCGTAGCACCCACCTAGGAGGATGGTATGTAGACTAGGGCAAGAGCCCAAAGCTGACACATCCACCACTAAGCTGCTATCGGATAGGTTGATAGTATGCAGATTGGGGCAAGAACCCAAAGCTGACACATCCACCATTGAGCTGCACTCAGATAGGTCGATGGTAAGCAGATTAGGACAAGAACTCAAAGCTGACAAATGCACCAAAGACATGCAACCATACATGATGATGGTATGCAGATAAGGGCAATGACCCAAAGCTGACACATCCACCACTGAGGTGCACTCGAACAGGTTAATGGTGTGCAGATTAGGGCAAGATCCCAGAGCTGACACATCCACCACTGAGATGCACGAAGTCAGGTTGATCGTGAGCAGATTAGGGCAAGAGCCCAAAGCTGACACATCCACCACTGAGGTGCACATATACAGGTTGATGGTGTGCAGATTAGTGCAAGAGCCCCAAGCTGACACATCCACCACTGAGATGCACGAAGTCAGGTTGATCGTGAGCAGATTAGGGCAAGAGCCCAAAGCTGACACATCCACCACTGAGGTGCACATATACAGGTTGATGGTGTGCAGATTAGTGCAAGAGCCCCAAGCTGACACATCCACCACTGAGGTGCACTCAGACAGGTTGATGGTACGCAGATTAGGGCAAGAACCCCAAACTGACACGTCCACCAATGAGGTGCACTCAGACATGTTGATGGTATGCAGATTAGGGCAAGAACCCAAAGCTGACACGTCCACCAGTTGGCAGCACTTGGACAGGTTGATAGTGTGCAGATTAGGGCAGGATTTAAGGCATTTCAAATCCTCAAAAGAGCCTTCATGTAATTCTAGAGACTCTACTAAGGTTGGTGGTCCATCAAGCCGCCAATGATGCAGGAAGCACTATGTCGCACTATGAACGACCAAAAACTTCAGTTGTGCACACCGCACAAAGGACTTGGATACGTTGATGCCAGCCTGTGGTGTAGGAGGGAAGCAATGTTGATTTTTGCTTTATGTTACAGGGGGCAACTAGGAAGGGCACATCTGGTGAAACCTAGCCATGTGGGACTGAGGACAAAGGAAGACAAATAACCTAGACCTTACAAGTGCAAAAAGGTGGCAGACATACAAAAAACAATATTGATGGTAGGTGGTGTTGGGGTGGTGTGTGTGCGTGTGTACAGTAGAGAACTTGAGATTAACGGAATACAAACCAAAGGTATGAGAAAGCAGAGAATCCGGAGATACAGATGCAAATAAAGTAGATAAGCAGCTGCAGTGCTTCGATCCTGTCACGAGCGCACATGTCCAAACGGTAAATAGACAGATTACGTGGCAGTGAGATCATCAATATGTAGTAGGTGAAGCTGCGGCCCATCTGAGCTACCAGGCCCTCTTAACAGGGTCCATGCACAAATAGCAGTGTTGTAATAAATAATAATCCATGTTGCATGTTGCTTCCATCCAGGATAACAGCTTTTAGCACTAGACCCATGGAAAGAGGCAGTCAAGTGATTATAATAAAGATTCGGGCCGTTGGGCCTTAATGTATAGTATCAGCATCTGCTAAGGTGTAACACTTTAGCAGCCCCAATCGCTAACCTTGAATTGTCAAGTCAGGCGTTGCGTGTAGGCCTCCACGTCCTTGCGCAGACTCGAGCAGACAAGCCTGCAGATATGTCTAGTCTCGGAGCACAGGAGATGGGCGTCTGCGTCGAGATTAGCGTCCCTCTCGAGAAGCACCCTGAGCGCATCGCAGAGGGTGGCTTCCTCATCGCGCTTGGACATGGAATACTCCTGATGATTGAACGCCTGGCGTTGTAATCGAAATATAAAGTCAGATCTGGCGAAGAGACCGCTGCAGGTGCTGCAACTGGTGGCGTTCTGGCTGCTAATCCATGGGCCGACGATGATCGAGGTTCCGCCAAAAACTCGCACTAGAGCGGTTTGATGATCGAGAGATGTGGACACCACAGTTTGGAGACCCCAGGCGCAGGCGGGTCGTGTTTTGGGCGCAGGCAGGTTTCTGAAAAGTTTCGCATCAGGTGAGGGGAGTAGCGGACCCGAGCGGACCCCCTTCCCTGTGATCGCCAACAGTTCATTTTTTGATTGGCGATCACAATGCCAGGCTGGGAAAATCCAGGGTCGGAAATCGGGTTTGGCTGAAACTGTGCTCCCGCGCCCCCATTTGTTCGTGGGGAGGGCCCGGGAGGGCCCTCCGGAGGGGATGGTCGGGGATGGTCCCCAGCAGAGGGTCCGGACCAGAGAGTCCGGGCCAGGCGACAGCCATCCAGCCCGATCTAGCCCATCTAGCCCCTGCATCCAGCCATCAGCTACTCAGTGTACACGCCGGTGGTCAGCGGTCAGTCGTCGCTAGCGTGAATCTACCTCCGTATCATCATCATAAAATCGAATCGCGAGTGATTCCAGGAAAACCATTCCAAACCTTGCATCCCAGTTCCTCTGTCGGACCACCCTTCATTTGATTTGAGTCTAACTAAAGCAGTATGCAAGCATCCCCTTCTAACCTGGCCTTGCCTCGCGCGCGCCCCGCGGGCAAGGGCTTGATGCGTTGCGGCACAAGGCAGCAGCGGGCCGGGCGAGCTCTGTGCGTGAATGTAGGTGAAAGCTGATCTACAGTGGATGGTATGCAAGGCATCAGAAGGCAGTGATTAGGGTAACACGTGAAAACAAAGGGGAAAACGGATGGGTTGGGCGGAGATAATTTGTGGGCTTAAATTCAGATCACTGCCTGCGTGCATCACGAGCACCTGTAGCATGAACACGGGCGCTGCAGTCGGCTACTATGCGGTGCAATCTATGCGGTTTCGGTTACATGAACAAGTATTGCACCTCGCCACATGAGTAATTCGCAGTTAATCAATTGTCGCACCTCATGAATGCAGCCCCGAGCGAAGTCGACCACTGGTGATGCTGTTGTTGTGGTCGGTGACATCGGAGGTACCAATGCCCGCTTGTCTGTTTGGATGACCGGAAGTGAGACGACCGAGATATTTTCCAAGGTGTGCTATTGATACACCCCCCTTGGTTTATAAGTGATTGCATGAGGAGATTGGATCAAATATATTTTGGCAAGAAGAGTGCTTTGAATGCTGATGCTACTGCCTAAGATAACGAGGAGCCTTTACGTGCTGGAGCCGTGCTAACAAGCCCAAGTTCAAGCCAATGTTAAGGGTGCACAGGTTAGTTTCAATTAGCCCCTTCTGTTACTCTGTACATTTTCTTGTTTGATCAAGGTTGGGCAAGGCACTCAAGCCTTGTAGACTACCCCTGAACTGTAGCATGCACGGGGATGGCCATGCATGCACTGTTTATGTTTGCGCTACGCATGGCAGCTTCCGGCCAGCTCAATTAGCCAGCCTCAGGGGCAAGCCTTAATGTTTCTGCTGCTTGTTAATGCCTCTCATGTCAGCTTTAAAATGCACTAGCTAGCTTCAGGTTTGGCCCTCGGGCGGGGAAACAGAGCTGCCTAGAAGCTGCTACGCGTAGCCCAAAAATGAAACAGTTCATGCATGCGTTCCATGAGATACTGGACACGGCTTTTGTGTAAAAAAAGGGGGAAATAATCCTCATCTGGCCATGCTGTGGCGTGGTGTGTGTGTTTGGGGGGGGGGGGGGGGGGGGGGGGGGGGGGGGGGGGGGGGGGGGGGGGGGGGGGGGGGGGCTGTGAGAGTTGACATGCGGGGACTGGACCCTACTAGGGTTGGCTTGGCTTGTGTTGCGCAACCCAAAATCTGTTGTTCCAGTGCCAGACTAGGGGCATCTTTGGAGGTGTGTGTGTGACTGTGTACTGGCCACCATGCAATGTAGCCTACTCTTGGTTTACAACACACACTGTAATTTTGCTGTGTGCGTATGCATATTAAAAATTGTTGGTGTCTTGGTGTGTAAATGTATATGTGTGCAAGTATGTGTGTGTTTGAATGTGAAAATGTGTATGGGTGTGTGTTTGTGTGTGTCTGTATGGGTGTGTGCATGTGTCTGTAGTGTGGATGTGTATGGGTGCGTGTATGACGCCACATGTAGACGTACCCCACTGCCATCTACCCCACCTTTGAATGCATCATGGATGAGGTGCTTGCTGAGCTTGCCCCCCCCTAACCCCCTCAAGCCCAACTCCTCCCCCCCCCATTCCCCCCCTCCCGAACCCCACTTCCCCCCCCCCCAACCCCCCAACCCCAACCCCAACCCCAACTCCGACGCCACATGTAGATGTACCCCACCGCCAACCACCACACATTTTAGTGCGTCATGGATGAACTGCTTGCGAAGCCCGCCCCTACCCGACCACCCCCACCCCACTGCCGCATGTAGACATACCCCACCGCCAACCACCCCACATTTGAGTGCGTCATGGATGAGCTGCTTGCGGAACCCGCAGTCCAAGCTCACAAGCCACAGGCTGCTGCGCTGGCCATAGCTGGTGCTGTGGAAGACAACTACTGCAGTATGACCAACCTTGACTGGGTTGTAGACGGGGCGGCATTACAAAAGAAGTTTGGCTTCAGGTGGGTAACATGTGGCCTGAGATTGCTTGGCTTTGCCACTGCTACTGTTACATAGTCAGTTTGCCAATGGTTTTCATGGCCAGCCTTGACTGGGTTGTAGACGGGGCGGCATTACAAAAGAAGTTTGGCTTCAGGTGGGTAACATGTGGCCTGTTTTGTTTTCCATGGTCTGTTTTCCAATGGTATGCATGGCCAGGTTTTAGTTTGGTTTGTTTTCCAATGGCTTGGTTGGTTGGTTGGTTGGTTGGTTGGTTGGTTGATACGTGTGCTCGTTGCTTGGCCAGGGTTCAAGGTTTAGGGTTAGCGATTTATGGTTTTAGGGTTTTAGTCTGGGTGTCAAAGCACCAATATTGTTATCTCTATACCGGTATATAAACATACATATCCAGGGAAAGGGAGCTGCCTAGAAGCTGCTCCTCGTAGCCCCCCCCTCCCAAATCAGTGCAGGGTGGCTTTGCTGTGGGTGGGTGGGTGGGTGGGGGAGGGGGGGATACAAAAATTGTATTCCTGGGCGAAGTGGCTTTGCTGGTGGCAGGGGGGGGGGGGGGGAGGGGGGGAAAGTTTCTTTCCGGGCAGAGTGGCTTGGCTGGTGGTGGTATGTGTGTGGGAGGGGGGGAGGGGGGGGGGGGGGGGGGACACACAACAAATCTGTCTGGGCAGAGTGGCTTTGCTGAATGACTTTGTTGAATAAATAAAGGAATACCGGTAGTACGCCTTATTACGAGGCATGATGTTGAGGGGGCCAGCCCGTTTGCTTGCACTGGGGCCAACCACCAACTCTGTTGAAGAACTACCGCGGGGTGGCTTTGCTGAATGTCCTAGTTGAAAGACTTCACTGAATTTTAAAAAAATGCTTGTCGCAGGGTGTCTTTGCTGAATGACTTCGTTGAATATGTAAATAAATAAATAATGTTTGATGCAGGGTGGCTTTGCTGAATGACTTCGTTGAATGGCTGTCGCAGGGTTGCTTTGCTGAATGACTTTGAGGCCGTTGGCTACGGCATTCCCGTGCTGGCTGAAGAAGACGTGATGGTTGTAAATGCTGCCACATGCAAAGAGCAGGTGGGATAACTTTATATCAATATAAAATGATTATACAATGAATAAATAGAACATGAATATACAATGAATAAATAGAACATGAATAGAAAATAAATAAATAGAACATGAATAGAAAATGAATAAATAGAACATAAATAGATGTAACATATATAAATAAATGTTACGCCTTACGGCGAGGCGTGAGGTTGAGGAGGCCAGCCCGTTCGCTTGCGCTGGGTACAACCACCAATAGGATTGCACTAAATCAGTTTTAAAAACGTATATGGATTTAAATAAAAACGTGTGTGTGTGGGGGGGGGGGGGGGGGGGGGGGGTAGGGACGGACATGGAAGATGAGGATGTCAATCTTCTTGTTGACAGGTAGGCCAGTGCTGCCTGCAACTGCGTGACAGCGTTTTTGGGTGGAGCCCCCCCTTCTGGGGGGCGAGAGCCGCCAGATTCACCCCGTTGTCCGTCTGTGCGACCGACCGACCGACCGACAAAAAAACGAAGCCTGACATGTCAGCCAACTGCCACATAACTAACTGGCTTCGGTCAGCTCCAGTCCCTTGCCTCCTGTCATTCCGTTGCCAACACTCTCCGCCAATTTTCTGCGTAGCTTGCGACGCTGCATAGGACTCTTTCGTTTCAGAAAGGGGGCCTTCTGGTAGGGATCAGGGATTTGGTGTCCTTCAAGGTTGGGCTCCTGGTAGCGATTTGGGTAGGCGGCCAAAAGGGCCGGCTAGGAGGGGCAGGGGGCGGGCAGTGTTTTTTATTTCAGAAATCTTCAGGCCAATTTGGTAGCCACAAGTGGCGACCACAGGCTCATTCTGGGACGGTGCGGTAGCACCGTCTGTAGAGCGCGAAGCTCCCTTCCGGGGGGCTACGCCCCCCGGGTTTGTTTTTTTGGGGGGGGGGCTTAGAAAACATGCATTTTGCATATGGAGGCCATAAGTCACAATGTTTTGTGACAACTTTGCCAAGTCTCTAATTGTACTGAATAGTCAACACTAGTCTAGTACTACAACCTAGCCCGGTTGACCTACAATTCATACCATACTCACTATAAACGTATCATCAATACACATTCCTTGCGCATCATAAGAAAAGAGTCTGCTTGATCATGTCACATCATGCAAAATGTGATATGATCAACTGTGGTGTCAGCATGTTTTTTTTGTGGGAGGGGTGGGGATGGTGGGCTGGGCTGGGCCTGCGCGAACCTCAGGTCGACGCCAGTCAAACAAAATCGACTGACCTGAGGTCTCCATCGTTGGCAACCCAAGGTCCCATTTTCGCAGCTAATTCCGCAACACCTGATGGTTGCACTGTGTGCGACCCCCCCCGCTGGTGCGCCACACTATTCTGACAGGGCGTCGCACAAAATAAAAACACACTGGGGGCAAAGGCCGGGACTCATTCTTGGTTCGTCACACACACCTCTCACCACACACTCCAAACACACCACACACACTATATATACCCAACCCAACCCCACACACATTCCCACTCACCACTCCCCCCCCCCCGCCCCCCTCAACCCCCCCTACCCCTGATTGCCCATGCTCCCACGTTTTTGATGGTTCCTTTCACCACCTACTCCCCCCCACCCGCCCCACCCCCCCAACCCCTTCTATCCCCCTAACCCCCCCTAACCCCGGATGCAACAGGCTCCCAAGTGGTGATTGGTTCCTGCACCACACGCGCCCCCCCCCCCCCCCACCCTCCCCCTAACCCCCCCTAACGCCTTCCCTAACCCCCGTATGCACAGCTCCATGTGGTGATGGGTTCCTGGCACCACACGCGCCCCCCACCCCAACCCCCATCCTCACCTCAAACCCTCCTAACCCCTGATTCACAGCTCCCAAGGTGTTGGATGGTTCCTGCCACCCACACTCTCCCCCCGCGGCACGCGCTCCACAATACGCTCCCCATCACGCACCCCCCCTGCGACCGGGGCCCCCCCCCTAACCCCTAAACCCCCTAATCCCCCCCTAACCCCGGATGCACAGGCTCCTCATGTGGTGTGGTTCCTGGGCACCACACACGCCCGACCCCCCCACCCCCACCCCCCTAACCCCTTAACAACCCGCCCCCTATACCCCCCCGTAACCCCTGATGCCACAGGCTCCCGAAGGTGTGATGGGTCCTGGCACCACACGCCCCCCCGCCCCCCACCCCCCACCCCTCAACCCCCCCCCTAACCCTCTAACCCCCTAACCCCCCCTAACCCCGGATGCCAATGCTCCCCAGGTGGTGATTTGGTCCTGGCACCCACACCTCCCCCCCCCCCCCCCCCCCCCCAACCTCTAACCCCCCCAACCCCCCCTAACCCGGAGCACAGAGGCTCCCAATGGTGGGGATGGGGGGGGGTTTTCCCTGGCACCACACGCGACCCCCCCCCCCCGCGCCCCCCCCCTAACCCCCCTAACCCCTTCCTACCCCGAGCACATGCTCCCAAGGTGGTGATGGTCCTGTGCACCACACCGCCCCCCACCCCCTATCCCCCATCCTCCCTCACACCCCCCTATACCTCGGGATTCACAGCCTCCCAAGGTTTGTGATGGGTCTGGCACCCAACAACGCCCCCCCCCCCCCCCCCGCCCCCCACCCCTCAACCCCCCCCCTACCCCCTCTAACCAACCCACTAATCCCCCTCCCCACTAACCCCGGAGGCACAGGCTCCCAATGTTGTGATGGTCCTTGGCACCACACACACGAATCGCCGCCCCCCCCCACCCCCCACCCCCCTAACTCCATAACCCCCCTAATGCCCCCCCCTAACCCGGGGATCACAGCTCCAAGGTTGGGATGGATCCTTCCTGGCACACACGCCCCCCCCCCCCCCCACCACCACCACCCCCACACCCTCAAACCCCCCCCCCCTAACCCCTCTAACGCCCCCTAACCCCCCTAACCCGTATGCACAGTGCTCCCAAGGGGTGATGGGTCCTGGCCCCACACGCCCCCCACCCCCCACCCCCCCACCCCCCCCCACCTCAACCCCCCCCCTAACCAAAACCCCTCTAAAACCCCCCTAACCCCCCCTAACCCCGGATGCCTGCTCCCAAGGTGGTGATGGGTCCTTGCAACCGACACGCGCGCCCCCCCCCACCACACCACCCCTCAACCCCCCCCTACCCCCTCTAGCCCCCCAACCCCCCCTACCCCGATTGCTAGGCTCCCCAGGTGTGATGGGTCCTGGGCACCAACAACCGCCCCCCCCCCCCCCCTCAACCCCCCCCGAACCCCTCTAACCCGCCCCCCTAACCCCCCCCTAACCCCGATGCAAGGCCTCCAAAAGGGGGTTTTGGGGGGGGGGGGGGTGGGGTTGATGGGTCCTGGCAACCACCACGCCCCCCCCCCCCCCTCAACCTCAACCCCCCCTACCCCCTAACCCCCCCTAACCCCGGAATTGTCACAGGCGCAAAGGTTTGTGATGGTCCCTGGCACACACGCGTGCGCCCCCACCCCACCCCACCCCACCCCCCCTAACCCTCTACCCCCCTAACCCCCCCAACCCCGGATGCACAGGCTCCCAAGGTGGTGGATGGGTCCTGGCACCACATACGCTCCTACGCCCCCCACACCCCCCCCCACCCCCCCCAACCCCCCTAACCCCTCTATACCCCCCTAACCCCCCCAACCCCCGATTCACATTCTTACCCCATTGTGGTGATGTTTCCCTTGCAAACCACCAACCGCCCCCCCCCCGCCCCCCCCCCTCTCCCTCAACCCCCCCCCCTAACCCCTCAAACCCCCCTAGACCCCCCCTAACCCCGATTCCAGCTCCCAAGGTGGTGATTGTCCTGTCACCACATGCCCCCCCCCCCCCCCCCCCCCCCCCCCTCACCCCCCCTAACCCGAGGCACATGGCTCCCAAGGTGTGATGGTTCCTTGCCCCACACACACTTACTCTCCCCCTCCCCCCGCCCCCCCCCCCCCCCCCCTCCCCCCAACCCCTCCTAAAAAAAAACCCCCCCCCCCCCCCTACCCCCCTAACCCCGGATGCACAGGCTCCCAAGGTGGTGATGGGTCCTGGCACCACACACGCCCCCCCCCCCCCCCCCCCCCCCCCCCCCAACGCCCCCCCCCCCTACCCCCCCCTAACCCTTCCTAACCCGATGCACAGGCTTCCAGGTGGGTGAGGTCTGCATCACCCGTCCCTGCCCCCACACACACAACACCCCTCAACCGACCCCCTACCCCGGATCACAGCTCCCAGGGTGCTGGTACCTGGCCCAGCCTGGGTGGTCTCGACTGATTCAGCACTGCGTAGTCATCTTACATGGTGGTGATGGGACCTGACACTGGTCTGGGTGCGGCCACACACACCACACACACACCTGACCCCCCCCCCCCCCCCCCCCACCCCCCCAACCCCGGATGCACAGCAGCCCATGGTGGTGATGGGACCTGGCACCGACCTAGGTGCCGCTAAGCTGATGTGGGACAGCGACCACCCACACCACACACACACCCCACACACACACCTGACCCCCCCCTCCCCCCCTAACCCCCGGATGCACAGGCGCCCATGTGGTCATGGACCTGGCACCGACCTAGGTGCCGCCTCAGATGATGTGGGACAGAGTACCAAAACACCACCCACTCAACAAACCAAACACCAACCCCACACAAACCACTAACAACACCACACCACACACTCCCCCCACCCCCCCCCACCCCCCTCCCCCCCCCCCCCATCCAAACCCCGGAATGCACAGCGCCCATGGTGGTCATGGGACCGGCACCGAACTAGGTGCCGCTCAGATGATTGTGGGACAGCGACCACAAACACACTCCACAAAACCAACACACAACCCCCCACCCTAACCCCGATGCACAGGCGCCCATGGTGGTCATGGGACCTGGCACCGACCTAGGTGCCGCTCAGCTGATGTGGGACAGCGACCACACACACCACTCACACACCACACACACACTCCCCCCCCCCCCCCCCACCCCCCCCCCCCCCCCCCCGACCCCGAACCCCGGATGCACAGGCGCCCAAGGTGGTGATGGGACCTGGCACCGGCATGGGTGCGGCTCAACTGATGTGGGTGCGGCCACACACACGGTCTGGGTGCGGCCACACACACACACACCTCACACACACATCACACAAACACTAACACAAACCTCCCCCTAACCCCGGATGCACAGGCACCCAAGGTCGTGATGGGACCTGGCACCGGCCTGGGTGCCGCTCAGCTGATGTGGGACAGCGGAAGTGCTTCTTACAAGGTGTGGCCCGGTGAGGGCTCACATGGCACCACACACACACACACATACACCACACACCACACACACCACACACACCTCACCCCCCCTCCCCCCCCCTAACCCTGGATGCACAGGCTCCCAAGGTGGTGATGGGACCTGGCACTGGCCTGGGTGCGGCCACACACACCATCCACACCACCCACACCACCCACACACCTCACACCCACTCCCACCTTCCCCCCACTCCCCCCCCCTTACCCGGATGCACAGGCGCCCAAGGTGGTGATGGGACCTGGCACTGGCCTGGGTGCGGCACAACTGATGTGGGACAGCGGAAGTGCATCTTACAAGGTGTGGCCCGGTGAGGGCTCGCATGGCACCTTTGCACCTCGGGGGTGGAAGCAGCTGGCGCTTCATGACTTTGCTACCAAGAAGCTTGGCCATGTTGAAGTTGAGCAGGTACGGACTGAAAGAGAAGGCTTACTGAATCCCACGCCCCTTGATTCTGAACCAAACCACTCCAAACCACACCACACCGCTCCAAAACACTCCAAAACACTCCAAAACACTCCAGACCTCACCACACCTCCCCACACCACTCCAAAGCACTCCAAACCATTCCAAACCATTCCAAACCACTCCAAACCACTCCAAACCACTTCAAACCACTCCAAATCCACTCCAAACCATTCCAAACCACTCCAAACCACTTCAAACCACTCCAAACCATTCCAAACCACTCCAAACCACTTCAAACCACTCCAAACCACTTCAAACCACTCCAAACCACTTCAAACCACTCCAAACCACTTCAAACCATTCCAAACCACTCCAAACCACTTCAAACCACTCCAAACCACTTCAAACCATTCCAAACCACTCCTAACCACTTCAAACCACTCCAAACCACTTCAAACCATTCCAAACCACTCCATACCACTTCAAACCATTCCAAACCACTCCAAACCACTCCACACCTCACCACACCACTACCAAGAAGCTTGGGCATGTATAAGTTGAGCAGGTATGGTAGGAAAGAGGAGGCTTCCTGAATCCCATGCCCGGCCACGCCCCTTGATTCTGAATCAAACTACTCCAAACCACTCCAAACCACACCACACCACTCGGAAACACTCAAAAACACTCCAAACAATTAAAAACACATCACACCTCACCACACCTCACATGCATACCTCAATGACACACCACACACACACCACACACACACCACACACACACACCTCAACCACAACACACATTTACACGCCACACATGCATACCTCAATGACACACCACACACACACCACACACACACCTCAACCACAACACACATTCACACGCCACACATGCATACCTCAATGACACACCACACACACACCACACACACACCTCAACCACAACACACATTCACACGCCACACATGCATACCTCAATGACACACCACACACACACCACACACACACCTCAACCACACACACACCTCAACACACAGACACACCTCAATGTCACACCACAGGCACACCTCAACAACACACATCCACATTCCAGGTTGCATGTGGCAGCGGCCTTGAGCTGATCTACGAGTTTCTGATTTCCGATGAAGTGGCCAACCGTCCCATGCTCCTGAAGGCTGCAAAACCCAAGGTGAGCTTACAATGGAAAAAATGATAACGTCTGGTAGGTTGTCTCTGGGGGTTGTTTTGGGGGGGCCCAGAAGCTTCTAGAATGTGCTACGTAAAGACACAGGTTCCATTCCTTGCAAAAAATGCGTATGCCTGGGTGTGTGGTTGGCAGGGTACTTACATGTCATACCCAAGGTGGGCTTACAGTGCTGGACAGTTGTTTTTGGCGGAGCCCCCCCTTCTAGGGGGCGGGAGCCCCCATGGTTACCCATTTGTCAGTTTGACCGTCCGACCGACCTATAAATTGAAGCCTGACACATTGGCCAACTGGGGCGGGAGCCCCCATGGTTACCCATATGTCAGTTTGACCGTCGGACCGACTGATAAATTGAAGCCTGACACGTTAGCCAACTGTCTCATTCTAATTGGCTTTGGTCAGCTCCTCGTTCTCATTCTTGCACCTCAAGGATGCCCAAACCAAGCTGAGGTTACAGTGGACAAGTTCTATGCAGCGTCGCCTGCGACGCTAAAGAATGGCGGAGAGTGATCGCGAGGGAGCTACGGGTGGCAACGGAAGTGAGTTAGTTACGAGGCCGTTGGTTGACGTGTCGGGCTTCATCACGGTCAGATGGATAGATTGATGGTCTGTCGGTCGAACAGACAAATGGGTAACACTGGGGGCTCCCGCCCCCCAGAAGGGGTGGCTCAGCCAAAGAAAATGATAACGCCTGGTAGGTTGTCTTTGTCCGCCCAAAAGCTTCTAGATAATGATAACGCCTGGTGGGGCGTGGTGTTAAGGGAGCCCGTCGTACGCGGGTAGGGAGCGGTCTCCTACCTAAACTGGACAAGCTACCATCGCGGTTGACAACGACCTGCAACGCCAAGATCGACCGAAGGGGGAGTTGAACCCCCGAATCATCATCCTCAAGCGATCTGGTCTACCATTAGACCATTGTATATCACTGAAAGGGGCTAAAAGCTTATAGAAGCTTGTAGGAGCACCATGTGCTACGTTAAGACACTGGTTCCTTGCAAAAACATGCATATGCCTGGGTGTGTGTTTGGCAGGGTACTAATATGCCCTTTGGTGAGCTGGGCCAGTCTCAGGAGCTGATTCTGTCTGGAGGAGGGTGGCGAAGGTGTGGGTGTGTGAGGAGCCGGATCTGTGTGGAGGAGGGTGGTGAAGGTGTGGGTGTGTGAGGAGCCGGATCTGTGTGGAGGAGGGTGGTGAAGGTGTGGGTGTGTGAGGAGCCGGATCTGTGTGGGTGTGTTTTCGGAGCTGGAGCTGTGTTTTTTGTGTCTGGTTGGCAGGGTACTTACATGCCCCTTGGTGAGCTGGGCCAGGCACAGGAGCTGGATCTGTGCCGAGGAGGGTGGTGAAGGTGTGGGTGTGTGAGGAGCCGGATCTATGTGGGTGTGTTTTAGGAGCTGGAGCTGTGTTTTTGTGTCTGGTTGGCAGGGTACTTACATGCCCCTTGGTGAGCTGGGCCAGGCGCAGGAGCTGGATCTGTGTGGAGGAGGGTGGTGAAGGTGTGGGTGTGTGAGGAGCCGGATCTATATGGGTGTGTCTTAAGAGCTGGAGCTGTGTTTTATTGTGTGGGGTTGGCAGGGTACTTACATGCCCCTTGGTGAGCTGGGCCAGGCACAGGAGCTGGATCTGTGTGGAGGAGGGTGGTGAAGGTGTGGGTGTGTGAGGAGCCGGATCTATGTGGTTGTGTCTTAGGAGCTGGAGCTGTGTTTTTGTGTGTGGTTGGCAGGGTACTTACAAGCGAAATCCAAAGTGAGCTTGCAGTGCTGAACAGTTGTTTTCCGACGTAACGTCACCACTGCGCCGCCATTCCATCATTGCTGGGCAACGCATGGGTTAAGCGCTACCGCCCAAAAAGTGAGCTTACAGTGCTGAACAGTTGTTTTCTAACAACACGTCACCACTGCGTCGCCATTCCGTCGTTGGGTTTGGCGCTGCCGCCCGACAGGTGAGCTTACAGTGCTGAACAGTTGTTTTCTAACAACACATCACCACTGCGTCGCCATTCCGTCGTTGGGTTTGGCGCTGCCGCCCGACAGGTGAGCTTACAGTGCTGAACAGTTGTTTTCTAACAACACATCACCACTGCGTCGCCATTCCGTCGTTGGGTTTGGCGCTGCCGCCCGACAGGTGAGCTAAAAGTACTGAACTCTTGTTTTGGGGGGAGACCCCCTTCTGGGGGGGCGGGAGCCCCCAGGGTTACCCATTTGTCCGTTTGGCCGTCCTACCGACCCCAAAACTGAAGCCTGACACGTCAGCCAGCTGTCGCATAACTAACTGGCTTCGGTCAGCTCCAGTCCGTTGCCACCTGTCGTTCCGTTGCCGACACACTCCGCCAATTTTCTGCGTCGCTTGCGATGCTGCATAGGACTTGTTGGAGGGTGAATGGTGGGGCTGATGAGCAACACCTATCTGCATTCAAGGCTCATCTTGAAGCTTGAGGGTTGGGGTTCCAACTTGAATACACAAATCAAGTGTGACCACCACAAAAAGTGTGATATATCTGTGATATGGATTTCTTTGTCTCGTATTTTTTCTACGTCTCATATATTTTCTATGTCTCATATATTTTCTGTGTCTCATACAGGGTATTATATAATATTTATATATATCATGTATTTTCTGTATCTCATATATAATGTAATGTATGATATTGATTTATCTCATATGTAGGTTAATATATAATATTTATACATCTCATATATTTTCTGTATCTCACATATATTGTAACGTACAATATGTATGTATCGCATATATAATGTAATGCATAATCTTTATGTATCCCATATGTAATATTATGTACAA
The DNA here is from genome assembly GCA_013435795.1 of Chlamydomonas sp. ICE-L. NCBI lineage: Eukaryota > Viridiplantae > Chlorophyta > Chlorophyceae > Chlamydomonadales > Chlamydomonadaceae > Chlamydomonas > Chlamydomonas sp. ICE-L. Next base: position 18,227,795 of record JACBWV010000730.1, read on the forward strand.
TATTTATGTATTTCATATGTAATATTATGTACAATAATTATGTATCTCATATAAAGTGTAATTTATGATATTTATGTATCATATATATAGTGTAATTTGGGATATTTATACATCTCATATATTTTCTGTATCTCACATATATTGTAACGTATAATATGTATGTATCTCATATATAATGTAATGCATAATCTTTATGTATCTCATATGTAATATTGTGTACAATATTTATGTATCTCATATATAGTGTAATTTATGCTATTTATGAATCTCATATATAATGTAATTTCTGCTATTTATGTATCATATACAGTGTAAGTTGTGATATTTATGTATCTAATATATAATGTAATTTATGATACTTATGTATCATATATAGTTTAAGTTGTGATATTTATGTATCTAATATATAATGTAATTTATGATACTTATGTATCATACATAGTTTAAGTTGTGATATTTATGTATCTAATATATAATGTAATTTATGATACTTATGTATCATATATAGTTTAAGTTGTGATATTTATGTATCTAATATATAATGTAATTTATGATACTTATGTATCATATATAGTTTAAGTTGTGATATTTATGTATCTAATATATAATGTAATTTATGCTATTTATGTATCATATACAGTGTAAGTTGTGATATTTATCTATCTCATATATAATGTAATTTATGATACTTATGTATTTATAGTGTAAGTTGTGATATTTATGTATCTCATATATAATGTAATTTATGATACTTATGTATTTATAGTGTAAGTTGTGATATTTATGTATCTCATATATAATGTAATTTACGATACTTATGTATTTATAGTGTAAGTTGTGATATTTATGTATCTCATATATATTGTAATATAGAATAGTTATGCATCACATATATTTCTGTATCTCATAGATAATGTATAATTTGTCTCCCTCAAGCATGTCCTTTTGGGCCGCACTATTTGTACTAATAAAAATATTGACGCCCCGCCATTCCATCACAACATGGCGACGCACGGGACAGAAACATAATATAACCATATACCACCCCTTCTACCAGCACAACCATGTACCACCACCACCCAGGCCACTGCTGGTGTGAGTGTGTCTGCTTTGATCTTACTCTTGACAAAGATATATGTACACACACACAAACCACCAACAGCATGATTATCTACCACCAACAGCACACCATTTACCACACCACCACCCAGGCCCCTGCTGGTGTGAGTGTGTCTGCTTTGATCTTACTCTTGACAAATATATGTAACACACCACCACCAAACCAACAAACAGCACAACCATATACCACACACCACCCAGGCCCATGTGGGTGAGTCGTGTCTGCTTTGATCTTACTATGACAGTTAATATGTACACACACACAAACCACCAACAGCACAACCATATACCACACCACCACCCAGGCCCCTGCTGGTGTGAGTGTGTCTGCTTTGATCTTACTCTTGACAAAGATATATGTACACACACACAAACCACCAACAGCACAACCATATACCACACCACCACCCAGGCCCCTGCTGGTGTGAGTGTGTCTGCTTTGATCTTACTCTTGACAAAGATATATGTACACACACACAAACCACCAACAGCACAACCATATACCACACCACCACCCAGGCCCCTGCTGGTGTGAGTGTGTCTGCTTTGATCTTACTCTTGACAAAGATATGTACACACACAAACCACCAACAGCACAACCATATACCACACCACCACCCAGGCCCCCGCTGGTGTGAGTGTGTCTGCTTTGATCTTACTCTTGACAAAGATATATGTACACACACACAAACCACCAACAGCACAACCATATACCACACCACCACCCAGGCCCCTGCTGGTGTGAGTGTGTCTGCTTTGATCTTATACTTTACAAAGATACATGTACACACACACAAACCACCAACAGCACGACTATCTACCACCCCCACCATGTACCACTAGCACCACCACCAACAACAACATATACCAACAACAACAGCAACAACAACAACATATACCACCAACAACAACAACAACAACAACAACAACAACAACATATACCACCAACTCCAACAGCACCACCATATACCTCCACTACACAGGCGGCTGCTGATGTGAGTGCGTCTGCCCTTGATGGCAGCGACCGCATTGCTGTTGAGGCAATAGACATGTTCCTCGCCATTGTTGGAGCTGAGGCTGGGAGCATGGCACTGCGCAGCCTAGCAAAAGGTGAGTGGGGTGGATGTGGGATGGGGGTGGTATTGTGGGTGTGTGGGGGGTGGGGTGGGGCTACAACCGCATTGCTGTTGAGGCAATAGACATGTTCCTCGCCATTGTCGGAGCTGAGGCTGGGAGCATGGCACTGCGCAGCCTAGCAAAAGGTGAGTGGGGTGGATGTGGGATGGGGGGTGGTATTGTGGGTGTGTGGGAGGTGGGGTGGGGCTACAACTGCATTGCTGTTGAGGCAATATACATGTTCCTCGCCATTGTAGGAGCTGAGACTAGGAGCATGGCATTGCGCTGCCCAGCAAAAGGTGGGTGGGGTGGAAGTGTGTGTGTGTGGGGGGGGGGGGGGGGGGGGGGGGGGGGGGCAGAAAAATGGCGGAGAGTGAAGGCTAGACCACAACTTTGTTGCTCCAACTGAGTTCGCCTTCAATCAGGGATTTTTTTGTTTAATCTGAAAGTGGGCTATGTAAAGTGGAAAAACATTCCTGCCTTCAGTACATATGAAACTCAATGTCAGACTTGTCAACATGTTAAAAATAAATATTGATGCATCGTCCATTTACATCAAAACATAATTAATTTAAAACACATACACATAAATATGAGTAGTGATAACGCCGGGTGGGGCGTGGTATTAAGAGAGCCCTGTCTTACGACGGTAGAGAACGGGCTGCTACTTTACCTGGACAGTGCTACCATGGCGGTTGACTGTGACCGAGAACACTAAAGCACACCTGTAGGGATTCGAACCCAGCACCTTCTTCAATCTAGGGAAATGATCAACCATTGAACCATTCTCTGAACCGGGATAAGCATTGGAACATGTACACGTATACACCAATACACCTAGTAAAAGACACAAATACACATATACACCAACACACATATACACAAATACACATATACACAAATACACCTAGTAAAAGGCTCAAATACACATATACGTAAATACACCTGGTAAAAGACACAAATACACACATACACAAATACACCTAGTAAAATACACATATACACAATATACTTAGTAGAATACACAAATACGCATAGTAAAATGCACAAGTACATATGCAAATACACATATACACAAATACACCTAGTAGAATACACAAATACACTTAGTAGAATGCACGAGTACACATACACATACACAAGTACCCATACAAATACACATATACACAAATACACCAAGTAGAATACACAAATACACTAAGTAGAATGCACAAGTACACATACACATACACAAGTACACATACAAATACACATATTGTTCCACCTGGGCGTGTATTACGGGTAATACACGCGTGTATTACTGGTAGTACGCTGGGGCTCGATTAACATTTTGGGCGCGTTGAGTCACGAACACCCCCTCGCAAGCTTTGTACCGCTTAAGAAGTACGCAATCTTCGCCTCCGTAATCGGGAGGGGGTGCTCGCAACTGCAATTTTTCGCGGACCGACCCTCCAAAGTTCGGTTATGGCGGGCCAATTAGCGAAAACGACTGGAAACCTGGCAATCTGTGTGAGGTTCTTGCGGACGCTGTGCGCAAAGCTGTGCAGGATGGTTCATCAGCCGCACCCATAGCATCGACCTCAAGCGCTGTGACGTTTCCTGGCGTCATAAAGAAGCGTGGTAAAGGCAGGAGCTTCATTGTAACGCTCAATATCGGGGGCGAAGTCCAGGTCGGTCTTAAGAGTCTTGTCCCGGCGAGCTCCCAGGTCGAACTGGAGGGATTTGACGCCAACGATATATCGGAGAATGAGTTATCTAGCGATGCTTCAGAGGAGGAGGTCGAAGCATTCGACGCGAGAAAGATTTCCGAAGATGACTGGCGTGAGGTCCTGCCAGAGGATAGCTGCTGGTTACTCTGAGCCAGGGCCTGGGAGGCTGAGGCATGTCAAGCTCCTGGATGTGGACCCAGCCAGTGCTCCCCTGATGTTCCTAGGGTTGAAGGTCTTTCTTTCCTTCAGTTCTTACCCAAGAAAGCTGTGTCAGACATAGTGAAGCTCACTAATGAGAGGGGGAAACAAATGCATCTCCCTCCATGGACGCACAAACACAAACACACACACACACATCTACACGCGCACACACACACATCTATACACACAAGCACACCAAGACACACACTTGCTTGCATGGACATCATGCATCCTAACACATTCACTCACACACATGTGCTATGTCTCGCATGCAAACCCACATGCATGGACACACACACAAGCATAGACACACGCACACACATGCAAGGGCACAATACACACATGCATGTAGGTGCGTGTACATCGTGTGTGTGTGACACATTGACACCATCAACTTCCCACACTCACCCACCACTGTCAGAACCACCCACGGACACACATGTACATGCTGGTGGATGTCCATGCAAGTGGGTGTATGACACATTGGCACCATTATCTTCCCACACATACACACCAATCACCCACAAACACAAATGCACACATGCATGTAGTTGGGTGTCCATGCAGGTGGGTGTCATGTGATTGTGGGTAGGCTATCTGCTCCCCAAACAGTGAGAGTGACTGCTTTTGCAAGCACACCATGTTCACACGTGCGAAAGATAACTCTGGACTATCTCCTTTGAAGAGGGGGAGGCAGTAGTCTGAACTTGACCAGATTGTGGGGACAACTTCTTAACAATGTCCTAAAGGGATTCTGAGAGTTTGAGGCTTATGGTTGGGGTCTAAAATTATCTACAGATGTTTTAGTTTTTAATTTGATTTTTCTGTTTGTTTTTGAAAAAAGACCATTTTCAAATTCAAATTCAAACTTGTGGATGTACCACTGTAGCTTATTTGACGATTCATGTGTGTTCTACTACTCTTAAAGTTGACGCTGTAAAAAATCCCATGCGATTTGATAAATATATGACGCTTTTATTCCACTTTTCCCTAAACTGATTTTTTGTATTACCGGTAATACACGGCAACCCAGGACAAACAATATACACAAATACAAATACACATATACACAAATATCAAATTACACGCATGTTTATGATTGACCGTTTACATGTTTCTTTTCAGGTGGCGTGTACACCCCCAAGCTGTTGGAACGTGAGGACACTAGGGATGCAAACTGGGATCAGCATTGGAACATGTACACATATACACAAATGCACAAATTAAAATACACAAATACACAAATATTTTATGATTGACCGTTTACATGTTTATCTCCAGGTGGTGTATACATTGGCGGTGGCATCACCCCCATCAGCTGTTGGCGTGTGAGGACGCTAGAAATACAAACTGGAATAAGCATTGGAACATGTACACATGTACGCAAATGCACATATTAAACAAAACAAATACACATATACACAGATATATGATTGACCACTTCTCTTCAGGCGGCGTGTACATTGATAAGCATTGGAACATATACACAAATGCACACCTTAAATTGCACATATACACAAATACAAGTACACAATACACAAATACAAGTACACAATACACAAATACAAGTACACAATACACAAATACAAGTACACAATACACAAATACAAGTACACAATACACAAATACAAGTACACAATACACAAATACAAGTACACAATACACAAATACAAGTACACATTACACAAATAGTAGATGATTGGCCTTTTCTCTTCAGGTGGCGTGTATATTGCCGGTGGCATCACCCCCAAGCTGTTGGCGCGTGAGAACGCTAGGGATACAAACTGGGATAAGCATTGGAACATGCACACATATACATATATACACAAATATAATTTGATTGACCGTTTACATGTTTTTCTTCAGGTGGCGTGTACATTGCTGGTGGCATCACCCCCAAGCTGTTGGCGCGTGAGGACGCGAGGGTCGGCTTGTTGGAAGGGTACCAGAACCCTAAGCTGCGCAGTGTGTTCCATGATATCCTGTGCAGCATCCCCCTCTACGTCATCACCAACGACAAGGTTGGACAAATCGGCGCACGGGAGTATGCCCGCAGCCTGCTTGACTGATCAGCAAGCTGTTCTGTGTGCTCCATGAGATCCTGTGCAGTACCCCCCTCTACGTCATCACCAACGACAAGGTTGGACAAATCGGCGCACGGGAGTTTGCTTGACTGATCAGCAAATCTGACTGCCAGTATCACATGATATCATATGATGACATGATATCGTAAGTATCATATTGCTGTTCCTTAGATATGAGGAGGGGGGGCAATTCTCCGTCTTCTCGCTATGCCTCATAGCTTTTTTACAGCTACGAGCAGCAGCTTCTACGTTGCTCCCTGAGCCAGCCACTAGGCTAAGCCCCAAAATCTAAATAGTACCGGAAGGCTGTTTCTGCCAGCTTCCAGATGCACTGCGTTGCTGTAGGTTTGGCTGTGTAGCAAACTAGCTGCCTAGAAGCTGATGCTCGGAGCCAAAAATAAAATTATGCTATGTGAGGCGCTTCTTTTTTTTTCTTCTACGAGCAGCAGCTTATAGGCAGCTCCCTGAGCCAGCCATTGGGCCAAGCCCCAAGATGTCAACAGACCGGGAAATCTGGTTGTTTCTTCTTCAAGTTGCACTAGTTTGCATCAGGTTTGGCTGACTAGCCAGTCCGGGGAGCTGCCTAGAAGCTGCTGCTTGTAGCTGAAAAAGGCTATGGCTCGTTGCTTGAGGAAACCATGTTTCCAGGGTTGTTCAGGACGCTGCGTCCTCCGTCGCAGACGCAACGTTGAAGGGTCTGTTGCGTCGCAGGACCCAACGTGGGGAGGGTCCGATAACCAGGAGGAGGAGTCCTTTGCGGCGCAGGACGCAGGCTATACAATTGGTTGCGTCTCAGGCAGCAAAGCTGGGGGTCCTCCTGATGTAACCTGACCCCCCACCACCCACCACCACCCTGGGGGTCCTCCTGTAGTACCCTGCTCCCCCACCACCACCACCACCACCCACCACCACCCTGGGGGTCCTCCTGAAGTACCCTGGCTCCCAGCTTGAGGAAATCATGTCTCCGCTCTGCTGTCTACAGTTGGCAGATACCACTGTTATTCTTTTGGTTTCGTGAAGCAGCTTGTACAAGGCTTCCTTAGCCAGCTCCTGTCCAAGAAACGAAGTTTCCAATGCACAACAACGTCAGCCCATTTGCGTTTTCGCAGTCTGCTAAGATTGGATTGTTACATGGTTTGTCAGCCAACTCTAGGCTGCTCAACCTTCTCCCAATTACAATTTCCTCCGCACGATAGTGTGATAGTGCGATGCCCACTCATGTGATCCCCCCCCGTGCGATAGTGCGATACCCACAGAACTTGAGCTTGGTTACATAGCTTCAGCCAGCAATTTGGCAGGAAAAAAACTTATTGCCAGGAAAATGTAAACGCGAACAAATCACCTCTTCCATTTTCTTCTTTTTCATGTTTCCATTTATTGTTTTTCCTCCTTTTCTTCTTCTTCTTCTTCTTCTTCTTCTTCTTCTAAAAACGGTTAAAAAACATATTTTTACCCAGTCAGACCTTAAAAAAGGTAATGATAACGCCTGGTGGGGCGTGGTGTTAAGAGAGCCCGTCATACGCGGGTGGGGAGCGGTCTCCTACCTCAACTGGACAAGCTACCATCGCGGTTGACGACCAGGATAATTCAAAGCGCGCGCTTTTTAGCGCTGACTTTTTGACCCCCTCTGCGCTTTAAGCGCAGTTTTTGCAACCCCTTGTGGGCGCTGCAAGCAATTTTTGCGCTTTTTGCACTACAAAGCGCAGTTTTTTTGCTTTCAAGTGCGCTGAAGCGCTGGCCAATTTGGCCATTTGAAGCACACTGTTGACGACGACCCAGTCAGACCTAATACAAAAAACTGTATCCAGTCTCTTCAGACATTCATGGATGAACAAAGGAAGCTTCTCTCCACCTTCAACTTCTGGATTGCACATGCACATAATGTAGAGGAATCATTTTGCTCTCCGATTGGGAAATCAGGTTCTGATACTTTATTCTCGAATTCAGCAAGGTAGTCAGTATATTCAAAGACCACATGGTGTTCAACTTGAACTGCACCATAATCACAAAGGTGACACACTCGATCCTTTCAAGGAACAAATGGACGTTTCCATCTATCAGTTTCCACTTTTACTTATTGGTAGGAAGTTCTAGGTCTAGATCTATTACGCACCACCTTCTGAGGTAGGTCTCGGATGAGATAATTTGGCATGTCAGGTTTCCCACTCTCGTCCCACGAGGAGGACATGCAAGTCTAATACACAGGGAGGGAGACGGATTACCCAGAGGTTCCATCCACTAATCCACTGCCAAGCTTTCGGCTTTGGTCTTACGATTGGGGGCAACTTAGTACTGATCAGACCCGCACCCTGCCTGTCTACCGCGACCTTCTGGGGAGGATCGAACCCCCCCCCGTTAAAAAAAATAAAATTACCCGTTTTTAGAAAGGAAAGATTACAAGGGGCTCATGTTAAAAAAAAAAAGATTACAAGGGGCTCTTGTCCTAGCAGTGAAACAGCAGCGGGGCTCATGTTTTCCTCCCGGGTCAGGCATTATTGTCAGCGTATACTAGTAGGACACGAGTGCCTGATTGGCATCTGATCAGATGCCAACCTGGCACTCGTGTCCTAGTAGTACACGCTGACAACAGCATTCTTCCTTCCTTGTTGTAACATTAACATTCGGTGACCGGAGTTCGAGCCCCGCTGCCGGAAGACGGCGTGTGGTTTCTCGAGTCCGAAATTAGGGCGGTGTCGTTTCCCTGCTAGGACATGAGCCCCTTGTAATCTTTCTTTGTAACCCAAGCTTTCATATATGGGGCGTGTATCTGATGACTTGGTGCTGAAGTAAAAGATAAGATTATTGGAGAATGGATTTACCCCATATTGTTCTAGTTAATTCGGAGTTAATTCATTTAAAATTCCCACACCTCCATGTAAATTGGTGGCCAAAAAATCATCATGGGAATCTTCCAAGGAATACAACGTCGCTAGGGCATCAGACACATCCTTGCTCTAACAGTCTTTGCGTTCTCTTGCCATATTGAGATCGGCTTGGGCAACGTCCCTCGTCATACCAGGGTTACTATCACAGTATTTCACTAATGAGGTCCAGAATTAAATCACTGATTTCAACCAGTTACAGTGAATTGGGAATTGACCTGTTTCTTTTAACGCAATGTGTTGGGGGACAGATCGCTTTACTCCTAAATGCCTCATGTGGATATCTGTAGATGCTACTTTGTCTCTGCTGGTAGCACCAAGAAGATGCTGAATGAGACTAGTGCTCCAGATTTGAGAGCCATACATTCCAGCAGATAGGGCAAAAGACTGGAACAGCCAAGGCATGTCGTGTGGTCTATCCTTAACTGCATACTCTTCACCAGTATCTGTAACACGTTTGATCCCGGCAAAAAAAGGTAAAGCTACGTATCCAGAAGCATATTTCATGCATCCCTTCTCATTGAATACCACACCAAGGTATTTTAACTCAGAAACCATCTCCCGACATTGATCGTTCAGAAAGAAATCATAAGATTGATCATCATAGAGGTTAGGGTTTAAAAACATAACCTGATATTCGTTCACGTTAACTGTGAGGCCCTTGTCTTTACACGGCCAATTTATCCAGCATTGTTTTGAGATCCCTGGCACTATTGCACTCCCGCCATAAAACGGGGCTCCCTTCATTCCACGCCCCACCAGGCTCTATCATTACTTTTTTTGCTCCAGCCAGCAATTTGGCTGCTGGCCTTCTTCGAAAATACCAGGAAAGTGTAATCTTGGGATCAGAGTTGAAAAGACTGGAATGGAAATACCCATGGACCTGTTTATTGTGGGTGGGTGCAGTTTGGGAGATCTTCTTTATTTACTTGATTGTTTGGAGTCCTTTTAGCTTTGAGCTACCCTGTAGGTTTGTTACAGTCCAGGGGTAGGGTAACGATAACGCCTGGTGGGGCGTGGGGTTAAGGGAGCCCATCGTACGCGGGTGAGGAGCGGTCTCCTACCTCAACTGGACAAGCCATAGCGGTTGACGACGACCTGCAGCGCCAAGAGCGACCGAAGGGGGAGTCGTACCCCTGACTCTTCGTTCTTTTTGCAATCTGGTCTACCACTAGACCATAGTAATCGCCATAGAGGCTCAGGGGTAGGGTAAAGAGACTTGCCCAACCGCAACAAGCTAACAAAAAACAGCATTGGTGAACTGAACCCCGAAAAAACGTTTTACCACCGGGGGGCCGAGTTCGTGCTACAGTGATCATTTAAATATACTTGAACTTGGTTACTTGAACTTGGTTGCATGGCCCCAGCTGGCAATTTGGCTGCTCGCCACCTTAGGCAGCAACAAATACCAGGAAATGTAAAAACACTCTCCCATCTGAATACAAGAACTTCCGTTCCTTCGATTGCTTAAATCACCCTTTTTCAGCTCACTCCCTCACCCCCCTTGAACCCCACTCAAAGCAGCTAGCCATAGGAACTGTGTGTGCTTAGGACTATGGTATGGCACTGTAAACTTGAAGTGCGCCTACTTAGCACATTGTAGGAGGGGCAACGCCATTCAAACTGAATCCTCTGGGTTGCTGGTTAGTGTCGAGAGACCCACCTCCTGGAGTGAAAGTCCTTTCACAACTTAAAAAAAACTGCAAATGTCACACAACCCTGCAATTTCAGCTTAAATGGCCAACTTCACTTTGTAAGCTCTCTCCCCCCCCACACACCCGCCCACTCACACAGACACGAACTGCCGCACTGCCATCGGAGTGCCCACCACCACCACGCACACAAAGCCACGTCGACCGAAATTCAAATAGCTGATGGGGGTGGTGTTGGTGCGATTGACTGGTCACGCCAGGGCTGCCTCGGTATGGAGACAGCGATATGGGGTTAAGCAGGCGAGCTGATCGAAAGCGCTTTCAACGGATGACGAGCTCTCACCTCCAGAGTGTCGAGAAACTTTATGTAAGCGGTGACCTGCAGCCTGTGCAGCTGTGCTCACTATCGCAGCTCAAGTTGAAGACGGCATTAGCAGATTTCTACCGCATCTTCTTGAAGCTAACGAGTGAAGGCTGTCTTGCTGTGGAAGCAGGTCGCCGAGGTTGCCAGAGCTTTTTCAGTTGGTTTCGGAGCCAACCAAATCAATTATAGAAATCGAGAAATGTACGAAACGAAAAGTAAAAACCCAAAGCATATAGTCTAGCTAAGGTAAGCTAAAAATACTACAGGCTGCTCACAGCTGTGGACGGAAGGGCTTAAAAAGAGGAAGGCTGTTCCCTGATTCCCCCCCCCCCCCCTCTCCAGGGGTAGTCCAAATAGGCTCAAGGGGCGTGCTCAGACATGACATCAGGAGGGGCTAAACAGATAAGGCGCTGATGAACAGAAACCCAAACAATTGTTTTCCCGACGGGCCCCCTGAGTGTGTGCTACATTAAATTAATTGTGAAATTCTCATTTCGTTAAAGGGAATGGGGCGGAGTAGATGGTAAAATTCCTACATATAGTCTTTTTCCTCCCTTAGGACAGTTCCCCGCTTCTTGAACAGGGTACTTCAGGAGGACCCCCGGCTCTGCTGCCTGCGACGCAACAAAATTGTAAGACGACGGCGAGCAGCCAATTTGCTGGCTGGAGCTATGTAACCAAGTTCAAGTTCAAGTTGGGACTCAAGCAACCAAACCTAGCCAACCCAGAACTGTGCCACGCAAATTACCAGCATCGTTCTTCTTCTTCTTCTTCTTCTTCTTCTTCTTCTTCTTCTTCTTCTTCTTCTTCTTCTTCTTCTTCTTCTTTATCAGCTTGGATAACACTCCGGAGAGTGGACTTTGTGTGTGCAGCACGCCAATCTATAAATGCGGAGACGAGAATAAGCTACAAGCACAGGAGACCCATTAAGGGGCACCAGTGGAGGAAGGAGCGGCAGCCTGTTTTGGGTCATACCGAGCTGAGCTGAGACCAAAAAGGAAATGTAACCATCCATGGTAAGCGCAAAAATACTATTCTTCCAGAATAGTAGGCACCAAACCAGAAAAGCACAGGGAGGTCAAACAGAAATCAATCCTAATACCAAAGGAAGGGGAACAACGGTGACTGAAAGAACCGAGAACTTAACCTAAAGAGAAGACTGAAAATCGTATATCAAAGTTGGGGAACAACGGTATAGAAAACCCGATCCGGGAATAGGAACCTAACACCAATCAATGATAACCAAAGAGACGGATTGAAATATCGTGTGAGAGCAGCACACGAGAGAATCAAAGCCTAAAGGATGCAGACAAGAGGACACTAAAGACTACGATGGAAAAAAAAAGTCGATGGAAAAATCCACTACCTTAAAAACTATTCTTAGCATAGAATTCATGACTAGGTTGGGATGAAAAAACCATGATGAACTGGTTTCTCACTCAAAGATGGAAGTAAGAAGATGTATGAAAGTTAATTATCATAAATCCCCAGCTACGGCACTAACGAAAAACAGTCTAAGAGGTGGGTATCGCACCGCAAAGAACTCGTGCACTCAAGACAAACCAAGCGCCTAACTAAAGCAAACCAAACCTGCAGCAACTGAAAAAATCCAAAGGATGCGAAGTTAAATTTCAAGAAACTTGTAACCAACAAAGGAAACACAGGTCAATGAACAATAGAAGGTTAGATGTACAACCATAGTACATAAAACCTATTGTCCACTTGAAAAATAGTAAACGCATAAAAAGGACTTGAAAGAATTTACTGCAAAGGAAGGAATGAAAGGGCGCTTGAAATACACTCGGAAGAACAAGAAAGAGGTGAGCGGCGGTACATCTGCAAGGACAACTGCAAGGACATCTGCAAGTACAACAGCAAGATTACCCAGCCCACCAATTCACAGGAAAATCCAAAGGGAAAAACTACTACACTCCACAAAAAGTTCCAATCATATGAGGGGCTGGTGATCTAAAAACAGTGTGGAGTAAAAAGAAATAGCTAATCTATGATGAGCTCCACCGAACGAACCATCTGCCTATGGAACTAAGAGTCAGAAACCATCAAGACGCTATAACGGTGGTCTGAATTAAGTACCACCTTCCACCAAAACCAAGAAAGACAGCTGAAAGGAAGCTGCCTAAACAAAGCGTCGTAACGCTCCACCAATCTAGACTACCCTATAAGTCAGTCTAGGAGGTGCTGAGGAATAGGCACTCACACATAGGCCATGTTAACCTACGTATGAGAACCAGCAGCACCTAAAACAATGAATCCTGGGTTGACTGTAACACCCCAGCCATACGCAGTATCAAGCTAGACCAGTGTTCAAGATCATCACTTACCCATTCGGCAACGGCTACATCATCACATGGGCTTGACCCGAGTAATCCACCAGGGACGACAGGAGGCGTCGGAATTATCGACACCCGCGAGCCATCCGAGGTGGTCGGAGGTTGGCGACTATTAGTCAATGGACCTGATCCAGGTACCACTATGATCGAAGGCTGTCTAAATCCTAAAGCTTCACCGCTAAAACGTGGCACAGAGGAGGGCCTGGCGACCCCCTGAGATTCGGCTAAGATTATAGTTGGATATCCAACTCCCCCCCGCCCTAAAACTTCACACACAATACAGCAAGATCAGGCCCTGGTCTAGAATGCAACAATGATACATCCAGCCAGGCTAGCCAACAACAATTGGGGTTGTTAAAGGGCGTAGGGAATTACCGGTTACACATAACATATCACCGTTTGATGACAGGAGGGATGCAAGCGGGCACGGGGACCCATACTAATGGGAGAACCCTGAAAGACAGTTTAGAACTGAACTGGAGATAGAGAGTACATCACTACTCACTACTAACTGGCGCAACATTGGAAACCCAAATATAATAACCCTTACTCACCAGGGAATACCCAACCAGTCTACCAAATAATGTCTTTTTAACTAGCTTGTTGCGTGACTGCCCAATACTAAGATTACATAGCAAGGGCAACCAAACAAACGCAACAACGACACATCAGGTGCAACCCCAAAGAAAAGCTCCGAAGGAGTCTTGTCTCCCTAGATGAACACGCGATTGCGAAGACAACACACTAGCACCATGCTGAGCAGTGTCATCATCAACAACTCATGCATGCCCCAACTAATCGAGATCAACCATGCCTCTATACCACTTAACTAAAAATTCCTAAGCCCTATTATCAGCATGAATAGCGGTGCTCTCGCTTGTTTTATGTCTTGGTGACTCCTTGTGTACTCCCTTAGAACTATCGGTCCTGACAGTACTATGTCAGCTTCCTGTTGACTGCGTCATCGGTTCTTCTGACACGCGCTGTCTAGCCTGTACCCTGATCAGGTTCCAGGCTACCGCCCCCTTTCCTCCACTGGTGCCCCTTAATGGGTCTCCTGTGCTTGTAACTTATTCTCGTCTCCGCATTTATAGATTGGCGTGCTGCACACACAAAGTCCACTCTCCGGATTGTTATCCAAGCTGATAGGTTATACGGCCCTTCATTTACTACCACTGCTTTGCGATGCAACTTCCGCGAGGACCTCCCGCCATTTTGAGAAACTCCATGACATGGATGGTCTTTCCTGGACGCGCGGGATGCGCAGTATCATTCTCAGCGATGGCTGCGACCAATCCTTCCAACGGAGGAACGGCTCCTCTTGATGATTGGCTAGACGTTTGTGCACCAGCTGCCTCTGCTAGCGGTCATTAGAGTCCTTCCGCCATCGTGGAAGTAACCCCCCCCGGTCATTCCTCCATCTTCTCTTCTTTTTCCTCCCCTGCCGTCTGAACTCAAACGCTTGAACTCAAACTCACGTAGCTAAGGCATACACCTAAGGGGGGAACCAGGGGCACGGGAAGACAAAGTAGTAACCTCTGTCGAACCACGGAACGCACTCAGGGGTCACAAGGAGCCTAAGAGAGAAAAATATCCACCAAGATATCATGCCAAAGATCCTCCACGACCGCTGGACTAGGGCCAGGACGGCGTCCACTGCGGCCTGTAGCATGGGCGAAGTCCGGCGCTGCGAGACCTGGGATCACAGAAGGTGGGGAAGCGTTAGGTCGAAGTCGAGATTTGAGGTATGGGAAAAAGGAGACGAGAATGACAGTGCAGCAAGTCACACCTGGTGCAGAAAATCGCACCAATGGCAGAAAATCGCAAATCGCAAGGGCAGAATTCGAACATTTATCGCTAGGACGCGAAGAGCAGAGCCGAGGCATGTAAAGGTCCTAATATCCCGCCGTCGATGATCAGTCAATCCCAAGTCCCCCCCTCTATCGCTCGACTCACCCGGTTGGGGGGTAGAGGGAGCAGCACCCGTAGTGGTGCTGACCATACCCCCCTGCTTCCTACCACCTCCAGAATCTCCAGGTCCAGACGCGTAGGTCGTCCTCCTCTGGCGAATCCTACGGCAGTGCCGGCGATCCGCCAGTTTGATCGAAAAATTTCTCCAGAAGGTAGCACAGAGCCACTACAGCGCAAGCTCATGCCAGGAGCCGACCGTCGACTGGGCAGAGCAAAGGGGGCAAAGACGACGTAGACATCAGCAGGGAGCTTGGTCGGCTTGGCAACCTCCGGTATGCAGGCAGAGCCTCAAACACCGGAGAAAGGTTAGCGACGTCAAGGACGCGAGCAGACGAAGACGGGGTATCTCCACCGATGTCCAGGCTAGTCGCCGACTTGAGTCTGCACGTCACAGTCATCTACGACAGACGGGAGGAGGCGACAGACGGCAGGGGAGGAAAAAGAAGAGAAGATGGAGGAATGACCGGGGGGGGGTTACTTCCACGATGGCGGAAGGACTCTCATGACCGCTAGCAGAGGCAGCTGGTGCACAAACGTCTAGCCAATCATCAAGAGGAGCCGTTCCTCCGTTGGAAAGATTGGTCGCAGCCATCGCTGAGAATGATACTGCGCATCCCGCGCGTCCAGGAAAGACCATCCATGTCATGGAGTTTCTCAAAATGGCGGGAGGTCCTCGCGGAAGTTGCATCGCAAAGCAGTGGTAGTAAATGAAGGGCCGTATAACCTATCAGCTTGGATAACACTCCGGAGAGTGGACTTTGTGTGTGCAGCACGCCAATCTATAAATGCGGAGACGAGAATAAGTTACAAGCACAGGAGACCCATTAAGGGGCACCAGTGGAGGAAGGAGCGGCAGCCTGTACCCTGATAAGGGTACAGGCTATACAGGTGACGCAGCCAACAGGAAGCTGTCACTAAGTCAAAAAGGATGACACAGCCTACGGGAAGCTGTCACTGTACTGGCAGAGCCGATAGTTCTAAGGAAGTACATAAGTAGTCACCAAGACATAAAACAAGTGAGAGCACTGCTATTCATGCTGATCTTCTTCTTCTTCTTCTTCTTCTTCTTCTTCTTCTTCTTCTTCTTCTTCTTCTTCTTCTTCTTCTTCTTCTTCTTCTTCTTCTTCTTCAGAGGCCAGACACGATAAACCACCCTTCAGGCTAAATACCGGTAAGCCCTGCTACGTAACGGACTCTTCGATGTTGTGTCTGCGACAGAGAACGCAGCGTCCTGAACAACCCCGGTCACGCTCTGGTCTCCTCTAAACAAGTTCTTTTATTCTACCACCCAGCTAGACTGAAAACTGCGGCGGCCTAACAACACTGCCTCTACCGGTATTCAGCCACGAGCAGCAGCTTCTAGGCAACCCCCCCAATTGTTCCCCCCTCATGGCTATATATTCTGCAAAATCCCTGAACCTGAAGCAACCTTGTGCACTTTATTAAGCTGGCATGTCGTTAAAACAAACGTAATTATCTTCCTGCTTTTTCTTTTCTGCTTTCTGAGACGGCTGAAATCTTGGGCTGGACCCAGTGCCTGGTTCAAGGAGCTATGTAGAAGCTGTTGCTCGCTGCCGAAAGCCAATATGTGACGTCACTCATGATAACTGGTGACGAAGATACTGGTAATACCCGGTAGTAACCAGGGTTGCTCAGAAGGACCCTCCAGCTCTGCGTTCGGCGACGCAACCAATTTTACAGCCCGAGTCCTGAGACGCAACCAATTTCACAGCCTGCTCCCTGAGACGCAACCGAACCAGCATAGCCTGCGGCTGAGAAGCAACCGACCCTCGACCGACCCATAGCCCGTCCTGCGACGCAAATAACCCACCGAAGCGGCGTCTGCGACACAGACCCTCCCCACGTTGCGTCTCAGAACGCAACGGACCCTTCGAAGTTGCGCCTGCGACGCAGGACGCAGCGTCCTGAACAACCCTGACTGGTACGTGACCCACCGACCCCGAGTCATGTCGATGCGGATATCGTACCGTAGAAGTACAATCTCCGCGGTATCATGTTCGCCTCAGCCTTGGAATTCCTACCTTGGAAATATTCTGTGCAAGGGTGTCGACTACACCCGCCACGAAATTTCCCACCTCCTAAATCCGACCCCAAATTCAACCATTCAGAGCAATGGCTTACCTTCAGCAGCAGCAGCACAGGGCTTGGGCGCGGCCGGCATCGCGTGCCTCACTCCGGCCGTCCAGGCTGGTTAGGACCCCAGCGGCGACTATCGACGCCCCTGCCTCAACAGCCCAGCAGGTGTTCAACATCCCGAGAGGGGAGACCAATGGAGCTGCTATGGTGGTGGACGAAGTTTCCATCCAGGTATATACCCACACCACCCCACCTCACCAGGAACGAGGGTCGCGTGTTTGTGGTCGGCTGTCAGCAGGAGGCTATTATTGTCGATGTTTCTGAAGGTGCCGGCTAGCGTCCTTTATGGCTCCAGCCATGTAAACAAGTTCAAGTTCAAGTTTGTGGTCGGCGTTCAGCCATGGTAGTTAGCATGGGCTTCCGCAAACATGCCCCCCTGCCCGCCCGCCCCCCTCTATTTCATTGTTACACAAAAACGCTCCTTCTCGCGCTCATGCCCACTGCTCGACGGGGGACGTTTGCATGAGAGCACCCAAACCCTAATACCCTGTCCTCAACACTCTTGGGATGAGGATCCTGTACCCAATCTGGCCATAGCTAGAACCACACTCCACCCACTTCTAGATAGCCTTTTGAACACAGTCTATCCCAGTCATGCACGGTTCTTACTTAGGGCTATAAGCAGCCACTTCTAGGCAGCTCCCTCAGCGAGCTCTGCTCCCCCTGCCAGCTAAGCAGCTCCCTCTGCCTGCCAGCTGAGCTAGAGCTTGTTAGATGGTGAGGTGTGTGTGTGTGTGTGTGTGTGTGTGTGGGTGGGTGGGGGGGGGCATGCTGCCTTATCTCAACTTGAATCCTCATGTAAGTGCACTTCTGCTACAAAATCAACAGCCACTGGGCTAG